>PVJC01025976.1:0-24387 GCA_004026665.1 Murina feae | reverse complement strand
CTCTCTCCAGATTCCACAACCCAGCACCCTCTCCCACACTCCAGCCACAGGTAAATGTCTGTATCCACAATGCCTTATGCGTGGGGCTCAGTGCAGTTAGACTCCGACCACAGAGGCGGGAGAGGCTGCGGCCGCGCGTGTGCCTCTCCTGCTGGCACGCTTCAGTCTTTACTGTGGACCCAGATGTAGAATCCACTTCGAGGGGGCACCTTCTCTCCTGCCCGCACGCCCCAGCCCTTTCCTGATTGTGAAGCCGGATCGCGAATCCCCTGCCGACCAGCAGTTCCACGGACCCTCTTTCCGCTGCGCCGCCGGTCTCGGGAGACGCGGCTGGGTGCTGGCGCCAGTTCTGTGCAGAGACTTTCCGATCCTGAGGGCTAAGCTCTGGTAAAATATCTTTCCCAAAGCCTTGAATTTACCTCTCTCAGGAGTCTTCTGTCTTATCCAGCTGCAGGCTGTCTCCCAGCTTGATCTCCACTGCCAATTCGGGCTGGAAGCTACTCGTTTCAGCTGCTTTTCCTATCTGCTCGAGTTTTATATTTTTAATTTTTTTAATATATTTTTATTGATTTCAGGGTGGAAAGGAGAGGGAGAGAGAGAGAAACATCAGTAGAGAGGATCAGTGATTGGCTGCCTCCTGCCCCCCACAGTGAGGATCAACCCATGACCTCCTGTTTCTGAGGTCAGTGCTCAGCCACTGAGCCGTGCCTGCCGGGCTGCACGTGAGTTTTAAGCTGCTTGACCCGGTCGTTCATGTGCTGTGTCGTAGGAGTCCGCTGAGCGAGGATGTGTTTGCTGCCGGAATAAAGAACATGGACGGTAACAACGACGACATAACGGAATTACAGGAGCAAATTCACAAACTTCTGTTACAGGTAAGATGGGGGAGATTTTTAAAATGAACAGAAAATTCCCATAATTGCGTGTTATTTTAACATTCTGTCTGGTAAAGTCACTTCACCACAACAAGCTGCGGAGAACGGTCTTTGCCCGCTGCATTCCAGAAATTTCTGTCTTCCTCTTTTGTTTTTAAAGGGAACTTTATTAACCTTTTTTTTCATTTTTCTATGTTAAATGCACAGAATATTTTGTAAAAACCCATTTTAAGACAACAAAACCGAGTCGCAGTGAGCGGCGAGACAAGAAGCGCTCGGCCTCGGCTGGGGTTTGGGGGATGGTCCCCCTTTGAAAGGCGGGGCGAGCCTGGCCAGTCTCTCAGTCTCTGGTTGTTACGAGGCTAAAGTGGGAAAAACTGCTCGTTGGAAACAAATGCCCAGAACGGTTTCCGTCGGAGATTCAGCCGTAAACTCGCGATGTGTGCGGGTGTGGCAGGTTTCACAGACGCTCCGGGTCCCTAAAGCACGGGGAGTCCGTGGGGACTAGTGTGCATTTCGTTTGTTCTGTCCGGTCTACACGCAGCATAAAGAACAGGTTGTTTTCATATTTAGGAAAACTATACTGTGGCTTCAAAAAACTGTTTTTCGCTCGAGAAACACCCACTGAGATTAGAAACTAGACTTTGCCCTTGGAAATTACTGAAATGAGGGGATGTCTTTCATGTCGGACATGGGGTTAAAAGCATCGACCCTCACAGACCTAACTTAGGTGTCAGAAATATTAGTCTTAATTTTCTGATGAGCGTAGGTAAGCTCTGAGTGGGTCACGCATCCTCACCCCCAACCGCAAGATAGTAACCCCCAGTCGGACCTGTGTCCGTGCAGCCAGTCCACGGCAGCGCCTCCAGGGGCTCCAGCAGCCTGGGGAGCAGCGGGTCCCAGGAGCAGCACGTGAGCGTGGCCGCCTCCGGCGAGTCCAGCGGGCGGGGGGGCGGAGGACACCCAGAAGGAGCCGGTGAGTGGGCGGCGCCCCGTCCTCCTCCGCCCTGGCACCCTGTCGCCTGCAATGCTGGCGGTGCAGGCCTGCAGCTCAGGGCCCCCTGGACCTGCCCCCTTGCCTGCTGGGAGCCATGCCCGCCCACCCTGGCGTGGGAACCTGTGGGAAGGAAGCATGCCTTGGAAAGGGGTGTTGGGTAAATTGTGTGCTGTCTGCAGACCAGCAGGTTGTGGGCGGAGGTGTGTGTTGTGCAGGTGCACTGGGTGGGAGACGGAATCAAGGCCGTGACGGTGCCTTTCGTCACCACGTGTCCGGGGAACCAGAGGTTTGATGTGCTCTGTCCATGTGTCTCGTAATGTTCATGGGATAATGTGTGAGACGTGTGTCGCTCTTTTCCCCAAGTTGACTTTGCAGCAGGTCTACGCCAATGTGAACAAAATTAAAGCTCTGGGGCAGCAGCTGTACATCGAGTCCATGACCAGATCACCCAGCCAGCCCGCGGTGGGGACAGCACAGTGGTGAGTGGCAGGGCCCCACCTCCCCCACGTCGGGCCTCTCTTCGTGGATGTGGGTGTGAGCGCTGACCCGCGGGCTGTGCCGCGCTTTCCAGTCACTGACGGTCGTGATCGTGGTGATCATGGCAGCAGCACGTGCTGGACTGGGAGCTGAGTGGGATGAGAAGGTGTTACAGTGTCCGTCTACTAAAGAGGCGATGTGTCTGACAACACCAGCACATGCACAGGTTCCCCCCGTGAGCCCTGCAAACCGGGAGTCAGCTGTAGAACTCGGGTCAGAAATACGAATCCCTTCCTGTCATTGCAAACAGGCGGACGATGCGCCAGACCTGAGTTGAGTGAAAAACTTGGCGTTTTTCCTGACACGTGTACGATAGGTCAACAAGTGCCCCCGAGAGAGCCAGCTTTTAAGTTGGTTGTGGTAATTGCTTTATTTTGAAAATTTAGCTGACTTGCATATATGGCAGAGGAAAGTCCAACAATGTAGACATCAAGTTATATTGGCCTTTTAATTAGCTAGCTTTCCCTTTATTTTTCTCCCTGAATATTAATGTGATTTTGGTGAGTCGTTACAGATTTGGGGCACCTCCATGTCCTTGTCAGATGTGGCTGTTTTACAAAGTAGAGGTGGCATTGTCTCCAAGGTCAGTGAGAATGGCCGCTGTATTTTAGGACTTGACATGATCTACACAACAAACATCAGACTCCTGCTCCTGCAGTGAGCTCGCCTGCAGCCGTAGGGTGCCCTCGGGGTTAGCGAGTGTCCTTCACCGTGTGGAGGGTTTCTCTTTCTTCTGTAGATGTCAGCGCACAAGTAGAAGGAACAGCTTTTCCTGTCCCTTAAAGCCATCAGGTTTCCTCTCTACAGGAGGGTTCGTGTTAAACATCTTTCTTGATGCAGATCTTTATCCCATGTCTTGGCAGAGAAGATTCTTTGGGTAGATTTTAAACCTAAACTTTGTGACTGTTTTCTTTGTCATCTGGTCCAGTCAGTGCCGCTCGGACTGCCCTGTTCCAGGGCCTCATGTTAGTGCCACAGTTTGGTGTCCTGACCTCTGTGTTTTTTCTCGGAGTGGAGACCCTTTCTCCCCTCGTGCTTTGCTTTACTCAGCTTCTTCTCGCCTGTCGCCTGGTGACACGTGAGGACTGGGTTTTTGGAGGCTGAATATTTCAGCAGACCTCAGTCTGCCGCCGTTTATGGCTGGATGAGGTTTAAGCTGTACCTCACTGTGTACCTGTGCTGCTGTTTTAGTCACTGAAATTTCCCTCCTCCTTATATCTGTGCTGCACTGGACTCTGACGCACACAGGATGTGATTTGGGGGAAGGGAAATCCATTGCCGTTTGGTGTGACTTGGGAGAACTCATGTGATACAAATACGTACGTATAGATTCTAATTGATTTCAGAGAGGCGGGGAGAGGGGGAGAGAGAGAGAAACATCAGTGATGAGAGCGAATCATTGATTGGCTGCCTCCTGCACGCCCCCTACCGTGACCGGGTTCATATCGTGATGCTCAACCATTGAACCACACTGGCTGGGCACCTTGATTTTATTGACATTTAAAACCTACAAGTTTAAAGAACCTAGTGGAAGAAAAACGTAGTGCTCCTTACCCAGGAGAAGTGAGTGTGCAGCGGAAGAATAAGACGTTGCTTGTTAAGCACGAGGAGGTGAGGGTGATGCACACAGTGAGGCGCTAAGTGGTGATTGTGTGCAGGCTGTATGTGCAGGGTGCTTGTTCCTAGTCGGGCTTTATGCTTCTTTCAAGGGCAGGTTACACTTTAAAACACAACAAGAAGCGACGTTTTAGAACTGAATGCGGAAGGGCAAGGAGCAACAAAGAGAAATAAAGCCCCTTCATCAGCTCCATGGACGCAAGCCCGTGCCGGCGCAGTAACTGGGGAAGTTAGGGAACGTCGAACGTCCCTCTTCCGGGCGGATGCGATGTCTGCGTGGAAACAGACGATCTGTCAGTGGAAGTGATTCCGAGAGAGAGCGCGCACTTCGGTTCCCCACAGGGAGGGCTGGGGTGAGCATCGTTCCAGGCGCAGAGGAAGGAAGCCAGGCGGACAGCAAGCTCATGGCCTGTCTCATTTTGAAACTAGAGGCCCAGTGCACGAAGATTCGTGCAAAAATAGGCCTTCCCTCCCCTGGCTGCCAGCACGGCTTCCCTGCGGCACTCAGGACCGGGATGGCTTCGCTCCGGCTGCTGCCCCCACCCACCAGGGGCGTGCTCTGAGCCGCACTGCGGCCACTTGAGGACGCCCCCCACCCCTGGGGTGTGTTCCCGAGGTGGGGGCTGCATGCAGCCCACCTGTGCGCACAACTCCTCCTGAGCGGGCATGACCCCCGGCTAATTTGCATTTTGCCTGTTTGTTTATATATACAGAGATATTTTTATTGGTTTTTAGAGAGAGAGGAAGTGAGAGGGACAGGAACATCGGTGGGAGAGAAACATCGATTGGCTGCCGGCTGCAACCCCCTCCAGTGATGGAGCCACAGCCTGGACATAGTCCCTGACCAGGAATCAAACTGGTTGACACTCAGCCACTGAGCAGCACCTGTCAGGCTCCTGGTCTTTCTGGAACTGGTTGGTGCTGAGGCTATAGGACGGCCAGAGGCCTGATTCTGATTCTGAGGAGAGACCACACCTGCAGGGAGAGGGAGACGCAGCACTGGGTGCCGGTGCGCCGGGCACTGAATCAGGTAACTGGCAAGAGGCAGACGTTCTCTGAGGCGAGATGCAAAGGGAAGACCCAAAGCTGACAGTGGAGCAAACGCTGAAAAGAAAGCCATCTAGCAAACAGCCCCACCTGAAGCACCGCGTGTCTTCAGAGGGATTTGAAACCCAGTACATCGAGCAAAATCATGGTACCAGCCCCCCTGAACCCTGGCCTAAACCTTAACAAGATTAACTCAAACACAGGTCTAGAAGGAGGAATGTGCCCAGTCTCCACTGTCCTCTTCCATCCAAAAAGGAAGATGTTCACCTTTCAACGAATGACAAAGCACATGGAAAAGCAAAAACTCCCAAGAGACAAAGCAGTCATCAGGTTAAGAGTCAGAGATGACACAGGTGCTGGGACACTGGGACGGGGACTTTAAAATAACTGAGTAACACATTAAAGGATTTAATGGACAGTAGGCAACACGCAAGACTCCCTGGGTAATCACAGCACGGAGATGGGGATTCATGATCGAATGGCAGTGCTAGGAGTGCTAGACAGAGAAGAATGGATGGCTGGAATGGGCACTCAATGGAGAAAAGAAGCCGTAAATTTGAAGGTAGAAAAATAGAAACTACACAAACTGAAACGCAGTGAGAAATAAAAATACAGACTAGAGCATCTTAAGAATTGTGGGGCAGTATCAAGTGTTCTATCAGATGAATAATGACGGTCTCACAAGAAACACTTGAAGAAATAATGGCCAAGATTTTCCACAAATCTGAAGAACATAAAGTAGAGGAAACACCAAAAACAGAAAAAGAAAAACACTCACCACAAAATAAAGGCACCACTCACTGGAGCATATCCTACTCAAACTGCTGAAAAGAAAGACCGTCTTGAAGGCAGAGGAAAACACAGGTTATGTCCAGAGAAGCAGAGGTCAGAATCACAGCAGACACTTCTTCAGAAACCGTGCAGCCTGGAAGACAATAGAATCTTCAAAGGAAAAAGCTGTCCGTGTAGAATTTCACACCTGCTCGAAACTGCCTTTCAGAAGTGAGGGAGATACAAAGATTTCCTCAGATGAAAACTGGGAATTTATTGCCAGCAGATTTACTCTGTAAGGAGTGCTAACGGGATTTCTAAAGGTAAAGGAAATATGATACACACTTAGGACTCAAATCCATACGAAGTAATGAAAAGCACTGGAAATGGAATAAACGAAGGTAAAATCAGTTCTACTTTTCACTTATTTCTAATTGTTCTAACTGAAACAGAAACCGTTGCATGTGTGGTTCACGTAAAAACACCGCCGACTGGGATGTGCCATCGTGAAGTCCTTAAAGTGCACGTGAAGTAGTGTGTCCTTTGGAGGCAGAAACCGAATCCTTAAGGACATATTTATAGACTTCAGAACAGTTATTACAAAAAGTTTTTAAAGAAGTAGAAGTGATGTCAGAGGAGATAAAAAAGGATCTAAAACACCCCAACATACGGCATAAAACGGAGGTAAAAGAAGACAGTGATAAATGCAGATGGAACAGATGGAGAACAGCTAGCAAGATGGTTTGTGTTAGTCCGGCCATATCAGTAATCACGCTGACTGTGAACGCAGAATACCGCTTAGGAGGTGGGAACGATCAAAGGCGATGAAAAAGGACGGTGCAGATACATGTCACCTATAAGAATCCATCCTTGCCCTGACCGGCGTGGCTCAGTGCATAGAGCATCGGCCTGCAGACTGAAGGGTCCCAGGTTCAATTCTGGTCAAGGGCATGTACCTTGGTTGCGGGCACATCCCCAGTAGGAGGTGTGCAGGAGGCAGCTGATCGATGCTTCTCTCTCATCGATGTTTCTAACTCTCTATCCCTCTCCCTTCCTCTCTGTGAAAAATCAATAAAATATATTAAAAAAAAGAAAAGAATCCATCCTTTAAAATAAACCCGGTTAAGAACCAAAGGCTAGGAGAGATGTATGTGCTAACAGTGATCAGGAGAAAGCTGGGAAGAAGCGTCAAGGTCAGGCAGAATGGACGTGGAGGCAGGAGGGTGAGCGGGGCCTCAAGGGACTATCACACATCCAGAGGGTCGAGTCTCTAAAAGTGTAACAGCTTAAACACGTCTGCACTGAACCTCAGAGCTTCAAGACCCACAGAGCAAACGCCAGTAAAAGCTTCACGGAGAATAGAGCCACAGTGATAGCTGGACCGTACCCCACCTCTCCCTGTAATCAGTGAACCAAGTAGAAAGCTAGCGAAGATTCCTGACACCTGAACCACTGTCAGCAGGACTGGCCTCGTCGACAGTTGGGACACTGCAGTCAGAACCTAGTGCATGTTTTTCTCAAGGGCATGTGGGGTGGTCGTCAAGACAAACTGGACTGAATCTGTGCACACGTGGTTAATAGTAACGTCAGGGCCGAGTTTATAAAGTCAGTTACCAAGCGACTCCTCAGGATCCTCCCGTGAACCCATCTCCACCAAGTCTGGGTCACCGGGGGCAGCAACATCTCAAAGTTACAGCAGGAACCGAGCCCGACACCAGCAGGACGCCTCAGCCGCCTGCGCCTTTGGGACCAGCAGCAGCGACCACAGAAGACACGTCCCAGAGAAGCAGTGAGGTGGGTGGGCGCCACCTGGGGAGGGCTCCCACGGGTGCCCCTGTGCGTGGGACAGGCTCGGACCGCGGGCCTGACCACAGAGCCCCATCTGTCCGGGTAGCGGCCTCCATTAGAGCCGCGTGCAGCGGAACTCGCCTTCTCTCCGGGATCGTGAGTAGGAAATGGTCTTGTGGGTGCAGGTTCTGTTGTGTGGGTGCTGCTGCAACCCAAGACACCCGTGTCCCCACGGCAGCCCGCGTGTGAGCGTGCTCCCGGTCACACAGCCGCTCCCCGGCCTCGAGGCACCTTCCCTGGAGGCCTGTCCTCGGTGAGCACGCAAGTTGGCCTGGTCTGTGTGCTACCGGACTGGCGTTTGCCACTGTGGCCCTCCCAGGAGGTGGTGGGGTGCGCGCAGGGCTCGGGGGACCCGAGGCGGTCAGTTCCTGCTGGAGGCAGGCTCTCGGGCTCCCCTGCATTCTACCCGCCTGGCTGCGTTGACGTAGGTGCAGTCGTAGAAATAGTGTCCTACCCGCCAGGCTGTGTCTCCCCCTCCACAGCCTTAAGTCCACCTGCCTTTCTGCTTGGTAAGAGTCAGATTGTGGTTTCCTGGGCTCCCAGGGACTGAGGTCAAACCCGGTTCAGCATCAGCAGGTTAAGGTTTCCCCAGTTCAGCACGTGGTCGGCTAAGGGCGGGGGCAGAGCACATGACCTCCCCCACCAGCCTCAGGGGGCTCAGGCGGTCCCAGCCCTGTGGCCTCCCTCACTCCCAGGGGTTTTCCAAGTGGAGATGCGGGTTTTGTAAGTTACAACTCACGTCGTCATTTTTGAGGGCTGAGGGGAGGTCGTAACTAAGATGGTGTCATTTATTTAAATGACTTGCAGTTTAACTATTTTAACTGAATGTTCCTTTTAGGACTTTTTCTTAGCATTTGCTTCTGTTCATTTATTAGCTTTATTTTTACATTTTCAGATAATTTTTTAAAAAATCAATTGAAAGAAGAGCTAGAGATTTTAGAATTCTATATAATAAAAGCATAAGATGCAAATCAACCTCACAGGTCAGAACAGCCGGTTGCTATGACACGCACTGACCACCAGGGGACAGACAACGCAGGATCAGCCCCCTGGTGGACAGTGCACTCCCACAGAGGGCGGGCTGCTCAGCCAGAAGCCAGGCTCACGGCTGGCCTGGCGGGAGCCTCTCCCGCCTCCGCTGCAGGCCGGCGGTAAGGAGCAGGGGGTCCTGGGCTGTGAGAGGGTGCAGGCTGGGCTGAGGGACGCCCCCCCTCCAGTGCACGAATCTGGAGCACCGGGCCTCTAGCATGTTTATAAATAAAATAACCACTGATGATATTTGCAAAACATAGAGGATTTATTTCCCGAACGACAATGAACAGGGTGGAGCTTGCCTCGCGTGTCTTCGGTGCTGTTTTCAGATCAAGCGTGTCTGCCATTCATTTTCTAAGATGGTTGGTTCTGAGTTGACAAGTAGGTGGTCCTCACCTCAGACGCAGTATTTCCAGAAGCACTCAGAGGGCCGCCCGCGCTTCTGCTGCTGCTCCCTGAGTCGGGCCAGAAGTCGACTCAGTAAAATGTCGGGGTCTTGTCCAGAGAAAGCCTGAAACCAAAACCCAACAAACAGGAACAGATGGGTCGTCGATGAGTTAAAAGGAACTTGGGTCCAGACGTGAGGCCTTTCCTCCTGTTCTCGGGGACTTCACTGCAGCTGGAGCCCGGCATGTGGCCCTAACCATTGAGCCATCAGGCCTGTGCAGCCCTAGGGTTGCCACGAGTCTCCCTGCACCCTCGTCCGCCTGTTTCTATTTAAACAATCTGTCCGCGCCCTGGCCGGTGTGGTTCAATGGATAGAGCGTTGGCCTGCGGACTGAAAGGTCCCGGGTTCGATTCTGGCCAAGGGCACATGCCCAGGTTGCAGGCTCGATCCCCAGTAGGAGGCAGCCAATCAGTAATTTTCTCATCACTGGTGTTTCTCTCCCTCTCCCTTCCTCTCTGAAATCAATAAAAAGATTTTAAAAATAATAATAATCTGCCCCTAACAAGTTCCGGACATGTGTTATCTTCTGTGTAAAGCAGATCTTATTTAGCTTGAAATTAACTTACTGGACCCTTGGTTTGGGGGGGGGGGCATTTTATTCTAAATTTTCACGAGCAAATCACCCAGATTTTAGCGTCTTTAACCAGAATCCTGTTGAGAAGAATATAAACGTCTGATGACTTCTCATTAGTCACAGGTAGAAGCCACCCCTTCCCCTTCAGGGTTACCCCAGGAGGGACCCCAGGTGGCCTCCCCCATGGGGCTCAGGTGGCGTGCGTCCCTGGGACCGCGTGTCCCTAAGTGAGTTCGTACAAGGGTGTTAACGGGACTTCCCCAGAGAAGCTGCTTCTGGTCGGAAAAGGCCTGGTTAGCATGCAGTGAGCTTCTCGGGAATTCCTGGGTTTCCGCGTGCCCTCGGGCAGAGGTTCTCCAGGGCAGGAGCGGGGCCGGGACAGTGCTCCGCACTGCGGACTGGCTCGGGACCGGGTTCCCCGAAAGCCCGTTAGGAAACACGGATTTAGAGTTGGGGTGGGTGATGATCAAATCCAGGTTTTCCTTGGAGCGTTCAGGGCCCTCCATTCGTTGTCCTCGTTTCTAACCATTTGGCGTCATCCATCATTCCCGGTCACACAGTCTCCCTGTGGCCCCCAAGCCCTCCCCTCTCCGCGCACCCTCCGCCTCAGTGTCTGCGCGTGTTCTTCATCTCAGATGTTACGCCCAGTGCTTCTCGAAGCTCCTCTGTCTGAAGCAAGACCCCCTCCCCCTCCCCCCCCCCACAGGACCCTGGTGAGCTGCAGACGGGGACCCCGTGGTGCTGGGAGTGGGGTCCGGGGGTCAACACCTCTCACCTTTTCAGGCCTCACCGCCACTCACCTTTCTCGTGTTTCCTCTTGGGTTGTGCACGTTGGTGCCGGGATCTAGAAAACAATATTGTGAAACCGTTCATCATCAGACCTGCCGTCCCCATCTCACGCTGGTCTCGTGTAGCACACGGGCTCGGCTGTTCCCAACGCATGCCTCGTTTCGGCCTTCCTCCTCCCCAGCGCTGCAGGCAGGTCAGCCCACACCCTCGCTCTCTCACCTGCAGAATTCACCAGGCACTGCATCGTCCTCAACACTCAGCAGGTCAGTAGTTTATCAAAACCATTTATATCAAACTCCTTTCTATTAAACAGTCCTGGTAGAAGCCTCCATTCCTTCCAGAACTCCCGGGGCACTGGCAGTGCCTGGAGCCGTGCGGTCCTGGAGGAAGTGCAGGACCCTGTGTTCTTGTACTTGGCGCGGTAGCGCCTCCCAGACCTGCCTTTGTTACACCGGAAGGTCTGGCGCCCTGCGCTGAGCAAGCCCCTCAGTCGAGTCTCTTTTTCCAACAGCATTTGCCGACGTGAGGTCTCGGCCACACTTGGGTCCCCCTCCCAGTGTCTCAGGGTCTCTCATTGCTGCTGTTTGTCACTGGTGATCGATAATCACTGGTGACCTCGCGTGTTACCGCTGTCATTGTTTAAGGTGCCGCAGACCACACACATAGAAGATGGCGATTCAGATGCATGTTACGGCTGCTCCGCCAGCCACCCGTCCCCCTGTCCCTCCCTTCTCCTCAGGCCTCCCTGTTCCCCGAGACGCAACAATAGTGAGATGAGGCCAGTGAATAACCCGGCAGTGGCCTCTCGTGTTCAAGTGAACAGAAGAGCAACGCATCGCTCCCCTTACACCAAAAGCTCCGCTTAGTGAGGAGGAGGAGGAGGAGGATGAAGCTGAGACAGGCCCAGACCCAGGCAGCCGGAGCCATTAGCCGAGTTGTGAATGCAAAGGGGGAGTTTTGTTTCGTTTTTTATCCTCACCTAAGGATATTTTTTTCATTGAGTATCAATCAGAGAGAGTGGGAGGGAGGGAGGGAGGGAGAGAAACAGCGATACCAGATGTGAGACACATTGACTGGTTGCCTCCCACATGCACCCCGCCCAGCACTGGGGTCGAACCTGCAACCCTGGTGTGTGCCCTTGGCCGGGAATCAAACCCACAGCTCTTCAGTGTGCAGGCTGATGCTCTACCACTGAGCCACACCAGCCAGGGTGCAAAGGGACTAAAAGCGCTACCCCAGCGAACACACGAGCGATGAGACATTGAAACAGCCTTGTTGCCGGTGTGGGGAAAGCTTCAGAGGTCTGGACAGATGACCACAGCCGCCACAGCGTTCCCCTAAGCCAAGTCCAATCTCTCCAGTCCTAGGACGGCTGTCGGAGGGGAGAGAGCTGCAGGAGGAGGTGGAAGCTGGCTGAGGCTTGCCAGGAGGGTTAAGGAGAGAAGCCATCTCAGCCCGTCAGAGTGCAGGGAGCAGACGCCATCCAGGACTTGTACGGCTCAGAGGAGCGTCGGTGCCTGGCGTCAGAGGACAGGCTGGCTCTCCCGTGAGGGGCTAATGCTGCTGGCGGCCTCAGGTTGAAGCCAGTGCTCGTTCGCCACCTGGGAAGCCGAGGGCCTTAAGAACAGGCTCAGTCTACTCGCCTGTGCTCTGTGAGTGGCCAGCAAAGCCTGGACGGCAGCACTGCTGTTCGCAGCGCTGGTTACTGCATCGTTTCAGCCCACGGTGGGCACTTCCTGCCCAGGACATGGAGGCTTCCTTTCAAACTGACTGCTCACTGGCAGCACCCATCCACCCAAGCACTCGCACAGAGACGGGCCATGGGGGTTGTGCTGCTTTCACATCAACACAGCAGCGTCTGCAGCCCGTGGGCCCAGGGGTCCCTGGATGTCAAGGCTCATTTAAGAACTGCATTTTGTGAGGCCGCGGCTGCCAGGGACGGCGGTTCCTCTGGTGGATCTGGACTCCCCACTCTGGATGCCACGAGAGCACGCCTGACTCGTGGGAAGAGGGCAGAATATCAGTGTCCAGAGGGGTTTGGAAGAAGTTGGCTCCAGCCTCGTGGGTGGCTTCGAGGGGCTCAGACTCCCTGGAGGAAGGAACTGCAAGGAGCAGAACCAGATGTGGAGGTGGGGGGTGTGCCCTCGCTGCTGCATCGCCTGTAAAACGGGGGAAGGCGCTGCCCGCGGGGGAGCAAGGAAAGTGGCTTCTTGGTACTGACCCTCCTCCTGCTGCAGGTTGTCAAAATGACAACAAGGATTCAGGGCACCACAGGCCCGAAGGGGAGGCAGCGGCGGCAGGTGTGCGGGGACTGGCAGCGGTTAGGGGAGTTCCGTGGGTCGGATGCTACCAAACGGCCCCACAGCCGCCGAGGAATCGCAGCGAAAGGAAGCGTCATGTGAGCACATCTCATTGTCTTTTCTAAGAAACTGCCACAGCCGCCTTGCCCCGCAGCCCCCACCACCTGACAATCGGCAGCCGTCACAGGAAGGCCAGACGCTCAACCAGCGGCATGGCGTCTGCCTGCCGGAGGCTCCCTGACGGTGTTGTTGGTTCAGGGACGCGCAGCGTTGCTGCTGTGGACGTGCTGCTGTCGCACTCTTAGCAGAATACAGTTCCGTGTCAACACTCACGCGCTGGGGAACCAGACATTCCGCTGTGCTGCGCGACCTGCTTGGCTGCGGTCGCCTCTGCATTGCGGGCTCTGGATCTCAGAGGTGAGCCTGCAGCCGCCTGCCCGTTACGTTACTGCGGTTGGGGCTGCGCTGGCCATTTTGCTTGCATTTTCTCATGGGCCCCTCACTGTAACCCTATGGGGCGGGCGTTGCTGTCATGCCTGGCTACTGATGAAGGACCGGGGCGCAGAAAGACCGTCATCTGCCTACGATGTTAGTGAATGGGAAGCCAGCATCTGAAACTGCACTTACCAGACGCGGCATATACCCTCTCCCCCCGAAACAAAAGCGCAGAAGAAGGTGCCGAGTGCCAAGGAGGGCCCGGCGCGCGCCAGGACTTGGGAGGAGAGAGAAGAGACTGCAGAGGGGGCTCCACGCCAGGAAGGGCCAGGCGGGTGATGAGTTCCCTTATTTCATAAAGCGCATCTTTATGCTCCAGGGGAGGGCTCTGCCTCGTGGGAGACGCGACTAGAAGCCATAGGTTCAGACAAGCTGTAGCCACCAGAGCCCTTACCTGCTTTCCTGAGCCCGTCGGCTGCCTGTGCCCCTGGCGTCCCCAGCAGCCCGCGCAGGAGGGACCGGGGCGCTCTGTCCAGTTCGTCCCGAGCTGACCCGCCTCCGTCAGCTGCTGCACAGAGTAACGATGGGCGTTAGCAACACGGTTCCTCCTCGGTCCGCCCCTCCGTTCCCTCCATTCCCCATCGTCTTTGGGGCGGGGGTACCAAGCGCAGGGAGTCACACTAGAGAAAGTGCCGTGGCTGAGCCGGCCGTTCGTGGTGGTTTAGGTAACAGGAGAGCTACCGCCCAGCTCGCAAGGCCCGCAGGACAGCCACCCAAGGGGAACAGGCCTACTTCTGACTCTGCCACCTGTGGCCAGCCGGGCCGTCAGCTGCCGTGAGTCGGGGGAGAGCTGCACCCCGCGATCAGTGAAAGGAGTTTCCACTGGAAGCTGGCCCTCCTGCCTTCCCAGCATGCCCTGCTGCCTCTGGCTCGAGGGGACGCGGTGGGGAAATGGGAGAGGAGAGGGCAGGACTGGCTTTCTGCACGCAGGCTATGTCCTTCCCGTGTGCAGAGAAGCCATCGCCGCCCCTGCCAGGCCTTCAAGCGGGCAAGGCCGTTGTTATTACACAAGAGTCAGCTTTCAAATACTCTTCCCAGAGCTTGACAGTAACGTTTCCCGTGTGAAGTTCGGTCAACCGAAGGCCTATGTCAGCCGGGGTGGAAAGTAGACATGGATGGGAGAGCAGGGAAGGCGTGTGGGTAGCTCTCGGCCAGGGGGCACTGTGTTGAGATTGGAGACTCGAGGCGTCATGTGATGCATATGACACAAGGCTCACAGGTCCTCAGCTGCAGCCTTCATCAAAAGACAGTGAGCCCTGCGGACTGAAGGGTCCCGGGTTCGATTCCAGTCAAGGGCATGTACCTTGGTTGTGGGCACATCCCTGGTTATTGAGGTGTGCAGGAGGCAGCTGATGGATGTTTCTCTCTCATCAATGTTTCTAACTCTCTATCCCTCTCCCTTCCTCTCTGTAAAAAAAAAAAAATCAATAAAATATATTAAAAAAAAAAAAAAAAAGACAGCAAGCCAACATGACAAAGGCCCCTGAGCAAGTCCCAGCACCTCCGAGAACGTGAATGAAAACCTGCGAAGTCGGGCCACATACGCGTGTTTACGTCATGAAGGATCATGCATGGAGAAACAAATGAGAAAAAATATTCAGGCAGAAACGCTAACATCAGGTGCCACCTGTTTGGAATTTGAGTGGATATCATCCTCGTTTCACTGAAGTTTTTTATTTTTTTAAATATTTTTTCATTTCACCTAAGTTTTTAAAGATCATAATAATGTGCAGGTTTTTGAGATGAGCCAGCCAGCCACTCCAAGAAGTTGCTGACATAAGGCACTAGCAGTGCTTGGCAATTACCAGAAAATTGGGAGAAACTTGGGAGACTGGAAGTTATAAAATCAGTGGCTAAGAAGAACCTTTTTTTTCTTCATTTAAAGAAAAAGCATGTTTAAAAGAACCCAAAATTACAGACGAGATAAAATCCAGTGAAAATGTTTACGGAACCTGCTGCCTAAGCATCCATCATGTTTCTTAATCTGAAGAGGTGAGAGCAGGGTACGGATCTGCTTCTCTCATGCGCTTTTTTTTAAATCGAACTTAGACCTGAACTGAATGCAGCATCCACCCAAAGGGAGAGGTGAGTGTGCGAGGGAGGCCCTGCCTCTGGCTCCCCCGGTCGCTCTGTACATTTTTAACACACATTTTGTTCCCTATGACATGTCAGACGGTTACTTTTCAACTTAAAATAAGAAAGGATTAAAATTGAAATATTTTAAATCTACAGTGGGAACCACCAAACTCTGCATTCAAACAGTTCCCTTAAAATTAAAACAAGAGTAATGTTCATTGGGCACAACGTTTAAAAATGAAGAACTGACCCGAACCAAAAGTCCAGATCATGGAAGGGACAGGAAATGAGCAGCGCGCCCGCCCACCCTTCTTTCTCCTCTTGCGTTTTGGAGAGAAAAACCACCTGTTTCCATGGCTGGGTCTGCGATGCGCTGTAAGGACCCCGAGTGTCCTTTCCACAGCCAGGGCTTCATCTAACGCGACTCCCATTCTCACCTCTGACATTGCCCCGAAGACCCTGCTGGAGGCCCTTTCAAGACTAACCCAGGGGAAGAAGATTCCTCTTACCTGAGAGCTGCAGGGGCCCTGCCCTGGAGCCCGGGGCGGGGAGGGAGAGGAGAGGCTGCAGGCATCCCAGGACAAGCAGGCAGCAGGAGGCCAGCCGGTACATGATGGCTGATCCCCGGCAAAGCTCTTGCCCCTGGCTGCCTCTCTCCACAACTTCGCTCCTTCTCATTCTGTGACCAGCGACGACGAGATATATATATTATCCCGTGACCTCATCCCATCGCCTCCCAAAAGAAGGCAGACACGTTGATTGGCTGCGGAGGCTCAAAGGCAATCACTTTGCGTTGATGTAATTTTTCAAGGCGACAGCTCACAGGCAATAAATCTGTCTTGTCCCTGGTGTACGGCGTGGACATTCTATAAGGAGCCGTTGAGTGTGTAGACCTGGCAGACAGCGATCTGGAGCAGTCGGCCACGAGTTAGCGGGTCAGGCGGAGTGGAGTGCCACGGCCGAGGCGTGGATCGATGGGTCCCAGCACAGGGGGCGCTGAATGTCACGAGCTGTGTCGTTCTCCTCAACCTCACATGCGCGAACCGACGGACGCCATGCTGTGTCCGGGACAGCCGTGCCCGCAGAAGGATAACGTGTGGGTTAAAACTTAAACCCCGTTATGGACAACAGCGAGGACCCATTCAGACACACCGCAGCCATTCGGGTTCAGGCAGGTTCTGCCCAAACATGTGGCCTCGGGTAACACTGCCAGCACGTGGGTCTTCAGAGACGGCAGTGCCTTCCCTTAGGGTTGGGTGTCATTCAGGGGGGAGTGGAGATCACGCCTGAAACCTTCCCTCCTGGGCACCACCACCCGGCCTGGTGCAGCCGCCGCCTCCAGGACGTCCTCCAGGCTGCCTTCTGCCCCGCCAGCCTCCACTCTGCACAGCACGCACATAAGTCAGATCATACCCGTTTTTCCCCCTCAAATTGGCCTGAACATAAAAGTTAAAGCGACAGAATTACTAGGGGAAAAGCATGAATATGCAACCTTCAGGTAGGCAGATATTTCTTAGGACACCAGCCATGTTACAAACAAACAAACAAACAAACAAAAAACCGGGTAAATCGGACGTCATCACAATTAGAAGCGTGCTCTTTGCAGGATGCTGTTAAGGAAACGAAAAGGCCAACCACTGCAGAGAGAGACATTCGCGAAACCCCGGCCGACAGAAAGGCCGTCTCCTGGGTGTTGACAGCACCCACAGCTCAGAAAGCCCAGCCCCCAAGGAAAAGGAGGAGCAGAGGCTGGGCGAGTTGCCTCGCAGAGAAGGTCTGCAGGAGCCGATGAGGACAGGGAACAACACCCGGCATCGGTTCATCAGAGAAACGCAACCAAGACCTGGGCGAGGCGCCCCTGCACCCCACCGCCGGCTGCTCCACGCGGGAGGCACCCCACAGCACAGCCCCTCTGGGCCCTTCCTTATCGAGGGCGCTCACTGACCTGTGCAGCAGAGAGCCCTCCCCCAGGTACGCGCCCGGTGACGTGCAGACATGGCTGACCCGCACACACGGGCATAACAGCTTTACTCATGATCGTGAAAACTGGAAGCGACCCCAACATCCACCAGCAGGTGGTGGATGAGCTGCTAGATCTTTCCATGGGATTCCACCCAGCCATGCAAAGGAGCTACCTAAACACAGATTCAATCTCTCTCTCTCTCTCTCTCTCTCTCTCTCTCTCTCTCTCTCTCTCTCCCTCCCTCCCTCCCTCCCTCCTCCGTCTCCCTCTTTATCTTTGTTCAGTGTAAGCAACCAACTCAGACACCTCACTTCTGCTTTAGATGCAGTTTGCAAGCTCCCAGGACAGGGTCTCCGTGGCCCAGCTCCGCTAGGCGTTGGCTGACGCCCCTGCAAGGGCAGCTCCTTGCAAGAGAGAGGCCGGTGGCCCCTCAGACATCCCAGTGGACTATGACACAGCAAGAACCCAAAGACACTTACACCCAGGAAGCCTGCTCCCAGCAACATCCCGAAGGAAAGAGCAGAGTAACCGAGTGCCCTGAGGCCTCCGCAGCCTCGTCTTAGTGGCAGGACAGAGGGCAAACGCACCTGCACACGGGCATCAAGAGGGGCCGATGTGAGGGCGCAGGCGTGGGAAGGACAGCAGGGAGTGGTGGGGACTAGCGCCGTGGACAGCAGGCTCTCAGGGCACCGGACACCGGCTGGAGGGCCATGCAGATCCCACGTGGAACACAGCAGCTAGCAGTTGTGTGTATTTCGCACAAGACACATGCTCAGCCCACGGGCACCCATTTTGCCCGGATGCCCCCCTCAGTGTGTGACGTAGTGCGTTACGCAGTTTCTGTAACTTTAGGGATCATGAGAATGGCCGCTGAGAGTTTTCAAAACTTGGAAATAGAATAACATTAAAGATTAGAACATAAGCTAATTGACACTGTACAAGAAAGGCAGCTATTTGGACGAAAACTGGTATATAATGTTACAAATTCAAAATAGTTGTATTATTTTGTGTCTCTGTGTATGTATTTGTGGATGTGTGTGTGTGTGCTTGTGCTTGGGTTTGTGTATGTGTGTGTCTGTGTGGGTTTGTGTGTGTATGTGTGTGCCTGTGTGTGTGTCTGTGTGTGTCTCTGTGTGGGTTTGTGTGTGTATGTGTGTGGCTGTGGCTGTGTGTGTGTGTCTCTCTGTGTGTGGCTGTGTGTGTGGCTGTGTGTGTATGTGTGTGTGTCTATGGGTTTGTGTGGGGGGGTTGTGTGTGTGCGTGTTTGTGTATTTGTGGCTGTGTGTATGTGTGTGCCTATGTGTATCTGTGGCTGTGTGTGTGGCTGTGTGTGGCTGTGTGTGTGGCTGTGTGTGTATGTGTCTCTCTGTGTATGTGAGTGTGTGTGTGAGAGGGAGTGAGTGTGTGTGTGTATGTGAGTGTATGTGTATCTGTGTGTGCGTGAGTGTGTGTATATGTGTGTGAGTGTGTGTGTGTGAGTGCAGAATTTCTGGAACCCGCAGTTTCCCCTTGGTTGGCAGGAGAGGAGAGGAGGCCAGGGGAGAGCTCCTAGAAGCAGCCCCTGGGGTGAAGGTGGTGGAAAAGGAAGGACCAGGGGCTGGAGGGGTCCAGGTGGCAACACAGGTTCTGGCAACATCAACAAGCGCAGTGTGGGTGCCGCCCGGAGCCTGGGGGAGTGGGTGCCAGAAAGAAGGGAGAGAAGGGAGTGGAGGCGATGGACATGCGACTCTCCGAGGAGCCTCGAGGGCAGGGAGCAGGGCGGGCAGCCAGCGGGGAGGGTCCAGGGTCGGGAGAGATGGTTAAGGAGGTGACGTCACTGATGACTTTCTTTTCCTATTTTCTTGAATATATTTGTATTGATTTCAGAGAGGAAGGGAGAGAGAGAGAGACAAACATCTGTGATGGGAGGACTCACGGATCGGCTGCCTCCTGCCCGCCCCACACGGGACGAGCCTGCAGCCCGGGCCTGTGCCCTGACCGGGAACTGAGCGTGACCCCCTGGCTCCTAGGTCGACGCTCAGCCACTGAGCCCCGGACCAAAGCCAGCGGCCGGCGTGCCCGTCGGGGCGGGTGCCCCAGCTCCTGGCCGGACCTGAGTGCGAGGAACAAGCTTCTGCTCAGTGGTGGCAACCAGGTCTGAACGCCGAGGTGCCCCTGGGCGCCTGCTGCCAGGCTCGGGGTTTCATGGAAAATTCTTCCTCGTGGAAAAGCCCTGCAGGGCCTGCCTCCCCAGGTCCCCAGCTGCTTGCCGCTGGCCGCCATGAAGACCCAGGGCTGCCGACCTCCCTCCATGACCCCGCGCCGCAGGAAGGGGTGGGGGCAGGAGTGTGCCGACCCCTTTCGAGGAGGCCCTGGGTGCTGGGGTCCCTGTGCTGCGGACTCGTGTGCCCAGCACCCCCTCCCTGAAAGGGGGTGACCACACGAGAAAATGGCCGTGTTCCCAGCGATGAGAGTGGGGTCGGGGCCTGCATCTTCGTCAGGTGCTTGGAAATACGTCCGCACTCGCCCTGGAAAGGCCTCGCTCGGCGGCACTCGGCGGGCGTCCTTCCCATCCGTTTTCTGGGACCTGGAGGCCACCTCACAGCCCAGGAGCAGCTGCCAAAAGGGACGCTCAGAGCTGCCGTCATCGCCGGGGATGCGTCAGGCCTGCAAGCGGCTGAGTAATGCCTGCCCGCTTACCGACCTGACTCATCGGCCCGCACAGGAGGCTCCGGGAGGCAGAGGGGTGACTCAGTGTCCCCGATGGGCCGGCTGCAGCCAGCAGGCCAGCCATGCCGCTGGGCTCGGGGGTGGAGGGGGGGCAGGGGATTTTGATTGTGACCGAGCTGGTGAGATGCTGAGTCTGTGCCAGGCGGACCCGAAAGGAGGCTGAGCTGGGCCGGGCCCGGGGGTCCGATGGGGACTGTTGCTCCCGTTTCCCAGCCCTAAGCGCACGTGCTGGGGGGTCAGGCGCCCCCTCCATGCAGAGCCTCGGCCCGCATCCTGGGGGCGCCCCCTGCGCCCTCATGAAGCCTGGAAGCCGGGCCCGCGCGTGTCCCCGTGAGCTGCTTCTGAGTCCGAACCGACTTCACCCGAGTCCACTTTTTTTTTAATATATTTTTTATTGATTTTTTACAGAGAGGAAAGGAGAGGGATAGAGAGTTAGAAACATCGATGAGAGAGAAACCGATCAGCTGCCTCCTGCACACTCCCCACTGGGGATGTGCCCGCAACCAAGGTACATGCCCTTGACCGGAATCGAACCTGGGACCCTTCAGTCCGCAGGCTGACGCTCTATCCACTGAGCCACACTGGTCAGGGCCCGAGTCAGCTTAAGTGGAAGTGGACTCTCCCCTCCACTTTCGAGGAATAGAGCGTGGCTTCTGTCTAAGTAATTTCGTTGGTGTGATCTCTTTTGTTAGTCCTCACCTGAGGATATTGCTCCATTTTCTTAGGGTGAGTGGGAGAGAGGGGGAAAGACAGAGAAACATCGATGTGAGAGAAACGCGTTGATTGGTTGCCTCCTGCGTGTGCCCAACCGGGGCCCAGGCTGGGGAGGTACGTGCCCTTGATCGGAATCGAACCTGGGACCCATTGGCCGACACTCTATCCACTGAGCCACACCGGCTAGGGCTGGTGTTACCTCTTTACTGTCAATGTCTTCCCACAAAACCCACCAAGAACCCCTGTGGCCAGGCTCCCGGGGTCTCTCCGCTCCTTCCCTTAGCCAGCGGGCCCCTGTGCTTCAGACGGGCTGGCTCTAGTCCCCTCCGCGGTGGTTCGTTTGCCGGAACTCAGGGCAACCCTGACTTGGTTTGCTGAGGGACATGATGAAGGACACCAAGCGAGTGTGGGAGGGTCCCCAGCGGAGCTCATCCCGTGGCGCTGGGGCGCATCTCCTGGCACGGGGATGTGCTCCCCAGCCTGGACGTTCCCGGACCCTGCATGTCGGGATCTTGGGGAGGCTTCCTGGGATCAAGTCGCACCCCCTTCCAGCCCCTCTCCCCACTCCTGGGGCTGAGAATGCCAACGGTCTCGGCTTGGCTGGTCTTCCCAGCGGCCAGCCCCCACCCAGGAGCCACCCACAGCCGCCTCCTTCGGACAAAAGATGCTCCTGTCACCCGGGAAGTGACGAGGGGCCACCGGAGTTCCGTGTCAGGAAGGGGAGCCCCAGACCAAGTACTGGAACCAAAGACGCGCCTGGTGCTCTGGTCACCTAGGAAACGACACGGCTTCAGAGCTGCGTCAGGACGCGGGGCAGACACACCGTGTTTCTCCCTGTCAATCACAGTGTCGCGTGAGAACAGGCGCGTGAACGGAATTAAAATGGTAACCGCTCCTCTCCATCAAGTGCAGAGACGGCAGCACCCCCGCGCCTCGGCCTGTCCCCCCGGCGGGTCCTGTTGAAGGTTCGACTTCAGCGCTTACACCTGTGCCTGGTCCTCACCTGCCTCTCGTCCCCCTGCTCGCTCACTGTGCCCCCAGCCCCGGGCCCTGGGCTGGCTCTGCCTCGCACCCCGTGCGTCATCGGTGAGTCACGCTCTCCCTCCAGCCGGGGGTTCATTCCATGTCAAGGTCGGAGGGAGCAGCGTTTCCCGGAAACCCCTCCTGCCCGTCCCCTCCACGTGCAGTCTCTGCCCCACGGTTCCCGGTTCCATCGTCGGCAGGACCCTCGCGAGGACCGGGCTGCTGAGAGTCCTGTGGCCACGTCACCCGAGGATGAGGTCTCAGACAAAGGAGGTTGAAGCGCTGGGCCCCTGCCTCTTCAGCCCACGGGGGGACTGTGGGATCCGGGTGTAGCTCTGACGACGGCTGTGCCTGGAAACCGCCTCTCGGGGTGAGGACCGGGGGAGGGACAGCCGCTGCTTCGGGCAGGGCAGGGGTCCCCGGGGCCGGGGGCGCCAGCATGAGCCCCGACATATTGCCTTTCTGCTCCCATCCTGAGAACCTTGCCGTTGGCATTGGGCCATGTGCGCCTCCAAGCGGCCGTGGTGGTTAGCGTTGCTGTCACCCTCACTGAAGGAGTGAGGATGTGTTTTCCATGGACTCTAAAGTGAGTGGGACAGGTCCGGGCGGGGGAGGGAGAGAAACGTCAGTGTGACAGACACATCACATGGGCTGGCGGCCTCCCACACCCACCCCAATGGAGCTGGGGGGGTGAGGGGGGGAGGAGAAAGAGTGCAGGATTGGACCTGCAACCCAGGCACGTGCCCTTGACCAGGAATCGAATCTGTGACCCTACGGTGTGCAGGCCGATGCCCTAACCACTGAGCACGCTGGCCAGGGCTGCCCTGTTCTTATTTCCTCCCTGTGGGCATGCACTCTCTTCCTTCTGAGTTACACCTAAGCATTAGACTCCTCACTTACTGGGGACATGTCAGCCGTGGGGAGCAGCTCCATGGTCTCAGGCACCTTCCTCTTCCCTCCAGGGCAGGGGTAGGTGTTCCGGGTCTTGGGGTTCCTTCCCCCGCCCCCCCAACTTTCTCCCTCGATCCCAAGCCAGCTGTCTGGGCCGGGGGTATCTCCTGCCCTCTGGTGGTGGACAGTGTGTACTGACTGGCTTAAAAGTTCCCCCTGAAATTTAACGGATTGTTACCGAGGAAACGCCTCACTCCTGTTCTTACATTGACATCTGAGTGTCTGCAGTAAAGGGCACCCCCGTCTCTGCCCTTAACACTTTAAAGCATGATTTATTTTTCAAAGTCGTGGTGAGTCACAGCTCACCGACACTGTGCCGTCTGCACCGGTTGTAAGTGTGCGGCTGAGGGGCGTTGAGTACATCCACACTGTCGTGCAGTTAGTGCCACCATCCATCTCCCGCCCTCTCTCCTTGCAAAACAGAAGCGGTCCCCCTGAGACACCGAGTCCCCGCCACCTGCTCCCCCGCCCTGGAAACCCCCGTTCTTCTTCCTGTCTGTACAGATGTGACCCCTCGATGCATTCACTTACTCATTGCAGAGCGGGGGGCGGTGGGGAGTGTGTTTGTGGGGGGGGGGGTACTGGCACCTGCCCAGTTACAGCAGAGAGTCCGACAGCCCTGCTCTCAGCGCGTCAGACAATAGACAATGAACAGTTACTTATACCTGGGGCGTCAGGTTACGCGATTCTCCCCAGGACACACGGTGCTCAAGTCTGTGCCGCCGGCTTTGTCTTGTCAAGAGTTTCTGGTGGAAGACACTCCTCTGTCCCATGGAAGTTGGGGGGAGGGGGGCACACTCAGCTGAGAGCTTCCTGCCGGCTCCATCTGCCAGCTTCCCTGACCGGGAGGCCGTCTCCTGTCAGCACACGGCGTCCCAGGGGTTGGCAGCCTCTTCGGAAAGATGGAACAGGGTGTGAACGCCGCCCTTGTAGTAAGTTCATGGTTAGCCCTGGCCGGTGTCGCCGTGGCTAAAGCGTCAGCCTCGGACTCGGGTCTCAGGTGTGATTCTCGGTCAAGGGCGTGGACCTCGGCTGCAGGTTTGATCGCGGGCCCGGGCTGGGGCACCTGTGGGAGGCAGCCAGTGGATCTGTCTCAAGTACAAAATTAATGTGTGGAATCTGAACGTGGAATCCTTTTGTTCACTCACTTCCTTGTCCCGCTGACCTTCCGTCCCTCCTCCTGGAAAAGCCCACGCGGGGACAGTCCCGGACCTCAGCCCCGTGCAGGTTCCTGGGGGAAAGGGGTCACCTGGAGGAGCTCCCCAAGCCTCGGACCAAACGGGGTAGTTCTTTATGTCCCAGCCTCCAGCGCCCCTCCACCTCCCAGCGCCTGAGGGCCCCAGAGAGCCTTCCTTTCAGCCACCAGGAGGGGGCCCCCTCAGACACCCCATTCTACACCCTCTTCAAAGCCTGCATCCCGCCTTGCTCAAGTCCAGCCAATGAAAAGAGAACCATAAACCCCCCTTAGCTAGGTTTGCCAAAATTAGCAATAACAAAAATAAAAATAGGGGATGCTCAGGTCAACTTGAACTTCACATTAAAAAACACAAATAGCCCTGACCGGTTTGGCTCAGTGGATAGAGCGTCGGCCTGCGGACTGAAGGGTCCCAGGTTCGATTCC
>PVJC01025975.1:0-24358 GCA_004026665.1 Murina feae | reverse complement strand
CTGGCCAGCCAGGGTGAGGGGCCAATGTCTGTTTGCAAGCTGGCCAAGCTCCCCAGTGGAGACCCTCACCCCAGGGGGTGTGGCAAGCCTGGGTGAGGGTCTGAGGGCAGTTTTCAGGCTGGCCACAGCTCCCACTGACCCTACGGGCCACCCGCCTGGGAAGCTGATGGTTGGGTGGCATTGTCCACCCCATGGCCTCTCGGGTGGGGGCTGCGGGGTCTGGCCACCTGTTCCCCACGCCCCAGAAGGCTCCTGCCTGGGAAGCCGTGGGTGGGGAGGTGCTGGTCACCCCATGGCCTTCCGGGTGGGGGCCGCAGGGGTCCAGCTGCCTGGTCCCCGGGTGGGGTGGCACTGGCCGCCCCATCGCCTCCCGGGCAGGGCCGCGGGGGTCCGGCCGCCTGTTCCCCGTGTGCCCCGGAAGGCTCTCGCCCAAGAAGTCGAGGCTGCAGTGGCGGGGCTGCGGGGATCTGGCTGCCCCGCTCCCGTGCCCGGGAAAGCTCTGAGGCGGCCAGGCTGCGGGGATCCGGCTGCCCCGCCCCCATGCCCCGGAACGCTCCGAGGCGGCCAGGCTGCGGGGATCTGGCTGCCCCGCCCCTGCGCCCCGGAACGCTCCGAGGTGACTGGGCTGTGGGGATCCGGCTGCCCCGCTCCCGGGCCCCGGAGAGCTCCGAGGCGGCCGGGCTGCGAGGGTCCGGCTGCCCCGCCCCCACGCCCCATAACACTCCCGAGGCGGCCGGGCCGCGGGGATCTGGCTGCCCCGCCCCTGCGCCCCATAACGCTCCCGAGGTGGCCGGGCCGCGGGGATCCGGCTGCCCCGCCCCTGCGCCCCAGAACGCTCGGAGGCGGCCGGGCTGCGAGGGTCCGGACGCCTTGTCCCCACGCCCCAGAACGCTCCCGAGGCGGCTGGTGGCGGGGCCGTGGGGATCCGGCCGCCCCGCTCTCGCGCCCTGGAACGCTCCCGAGGCTGGGGCGGCGCCCCAGCCTCAGGGGCCTTCCAGGGAACGGGCAGCCGCCTGGTGCCCGCCTTCCCCCCACCCCGGCTTCCGCCTGGAAAGGCATCCGCAGGCCCAAGGCGCTGGATGCCTTCTCAGGCGGGAGGCTCCCAAGATGGCGGAGGCCGCAGCCCTGGAGAAGCCGCATACCAGGGCTGCGGCCTCCGCCATCTTGGCTAGGCTAATTTGCATACAGCAGCTCTGATTGGCTGGTGGGCGTGGCTTACCCGTCTCGGAGAAACGGTTAATTTTAATATTTCGCTTTTATAGAGTAGATGCTGAAAGGTATCCTTTGAGAATGAAGAAGAAGAAAAAGGAAAGTAAAAATTATGAACAACAAATATATATCAATGAGTGAATCTAAGAATCAAGTGAATAAAAAATCTGATGAACAGAATAAACTGGTGAATAGAATAGAATCAGAGGCATAGAAAGGGAGTGGACTGACAATTTTCGGGGGTTAAGGGTGTTAGGGATGAGTGAAGAGACTGGACAATAATTGTACACCTATGGATGAGGACAGTGGGGGGGCAAGGACAAAGGTTGGGGTGGGAAATGGGAGGAGGGGAGCTATGGGGGAAAAAAGAGGAACAACTGTAATAATCTGAACAATAAAGATAAATTTAAAATAAAATAAAAAAAATTAAAAAAAATGAGCAGAAGACCTGAATAGGCATTTCTTCAGGGAGGACACACAAATGGCCAAGAGGCATATAAAAAAAGGTCAAAGTCACTAATCATCAAAGAAATGCAAATTAAAACCACAATGAGACATCATCTCATACCTGTCAGAATGTCTATCATAAAAAAAATGAACAAAAAACAAGTGCAGGCATGGATGTGGAAAAAAGGGAACTCTAATTCACTACTGGTGCAAATGCAGACTGGTGCAGCCACTAGGGAAAAGAGTTTGGAGCTTCCTCAAGTACTCTTGCCATTTGCAACAGTATGGATGGACCTGGAGAGTATTATGCTATGCAAAATAAGCCATTCAGAAAAAGATAAGTATCACATGATCTCACTCATATGTGGAATCTAATGAATAAAATAAACTGATGAACAAAAATAGACCCAGAGACATGGCAGCATGATCAGACTGTCCAACCCCAGAGGAAAGACATGGGAGGGTGGATGGGAAGAGATCAACCAATGCACTTGTGTGCATATATGTCAACCTGTGGACACAGACCACACAGTGCTGGGGACCTGGGGGGAATGGACGGAAACAGGCTGGAAGAGGTTAATGGGGAAAGAAAGGGAACTTACGTTAATACTTTCAACAATAAAGGTTTTTAAAATATTTAAAAAATTAAAAGTTTATTTTAAAAGTTTAATAGTAAAAAAGAAATTAAAATGGAACTTCTGTTTGACCCGGTAATCCCACTTCTAAGAATATATCCTAAAACACCCAAAATACAAAACAGAAAGAATATATGCACCCCTATGTTCAGAGCACTATTATTTACAATGGCTATGACTTAGCAACAGCTTGAGTGACCATCAATAGATGAATGATAAAAATATATATGGGACATTTACTCTATGGAATACTATGTGGCCGTAAAAAAATGGATCTCTTACCATTCGAGACAGCATTGATGGACCTGGAAAATACTGTGCTAAGTGAAATAAGCCAATCTGGGAAAGATAAACATCACATGATCTCACTTATTTGTGGACTCTAATGAACAAAATGAATTGACCAACAAAATAAGATTCAAAGCATGGAAGCATAGGATAAACTGACATACATTGATGTGGGGTTGGGGGGTTGAGAAGAGATAAACCAAAGAACTTATATACGTAGCCCATGGACACAGGCAATAGGGTAGTGAAGAACTGAGGAAGGGTAGAGGCTGGGAAGAAGGGGGAAAAGAGGGGTTGTAAACAGAAGATACCTGTAATACTATCAACAATAAAAAATACATTTAAAAAAGCAGATCCCCTGCTCTAACAATTTCCATTGTAATTACTATCTGACTCAGTCTAGTCAAAATGCACTTCTCTGTATAGCTTAAATTTGTTTACCTACTCAATATTTGTACAGTGTAATTACCATTTAAATACTTAATCATGTCACAGTCTGAAATATACAGATTATTATTGTGGTTTTAATTTGCATCTTTCTGATGATTAGTGATGCTGAATATTTTTTCACATATCTTTTGGCCATCTGTATGTCTTCTTTGGAGAAGTGTCTATTAAGGTCCTTTGCCAAATTTTTAATTGGGTTATTTGTCTTCTTGGTGTTGTGTTGTATACGTTCTTTGCATATTTTGGAAATGAACCCTTTTTCAGATATATCCTTGGCAAATATGTTCTACTATTCAGTGGCTTCCAATGTCATGCCAATAAATACAATTATAAAAACACAACCAAGTTCATTGAAAAATAATGATTCTCTTTCACTCTCCCTTCCTCTCTGAAATTAATAAAAATATGTTAAAATAACATTTCTAAAATTAATATATATATATATATATATATATATATATATATATATATATATTCTTAAATGACCATTACAACTGAATAACCAGAATGACTGGAACAACAGGTCAACCAGTCGCTAAGATGTGCACTGACCACCAGGGGGCAGATGCTGAACACGGGAGCTGCTCCCTAGTGGTCAGTGCTCTCCCACAGCCAACCTCCCGTGGCCACTCCCTCCAGCTGGCCGACCCCCTGGTAGGCCCCAATTGGAGGCCAACTTCACACAACCCGTCTCCTAGCCGGCTGGCCCCCCAATAGGCTTCGATCAACAGCCAGGTCGAGGGACCCCACATGTGCAAGAGAATTCAAGCACTGGGTTTCTCATAATAAAATAAAATGCACAGATTCTTCTTTTATCAAATGTTCTATATACACATTTTATAAATTAGTCATCCACATATGAAACCTGTATGTTCATGTTGAGTAATATCACACCAATAAAATTAAAAATAAATGTTCTCATTAAAATGCCACCTGTGGCCATAAATGTAGGGTTTAAAAGATGGTGTGAATATCCTAAGTTATTAAGTAATGCTAAAAATAACAAATATAAACAAAATTAGTGAAAAACCAAGGTAAGAATTAAAATATTTTTGAATGCCAGGCATATTATACTCAGTGCCATTTGTCATATATCATCCTCTTTTTTGTTTAGTAACCCAGATAAATGCAGTAAAGTCTTAAAATGAATTGATAGGTTTACTTCATTGATATGATCAAGGTCATAAATCACTTTCTTCCTAGAAGCAAAGACATTTGCTCCACCATATGGGTAATGTGCTATGGTAGTGATTAAAAGGCATATATATTTTTTGACCGACAAAATATTCCCTTAAATACTTTTCAGTCTCCTTGGCCGCAAGAGACAAGTACTCAAGAAAGTTCTATTATTCAGCATGGAAACCATAGTAAAATCAGTTTGAATTATATATTATCCAGTTTGCAATTAAATAATAAAATAAACTTTCTTTCTGTATAATTTAAAAGAAAACAATTGTCAGGAAAGTAATAATTTTATTAAAAGAACTTGTCAATTGTTCTCATCAATAGCCATTTGCAAATGCATGAACAAAGGAATTTCTACTTCATTAAGCTGGTCTCTGATATATCTTGTACGTATCCTATCTAATAAAAGAGTAATATGCAAATTAGTCATCACTCCGTGACAAATATGGTAACACCCATAGCCACACGATGGCAGTGCCCATAGACACAAGATGGTGGCGCCCAATCCACCTCAGCCCCGCAACTGAAGAAGCCAGGCCTGTTAGCCATGCAGATGGTGGAGGAGGTGGGGGGCCTGAAAGGCAGAGCCAGCAATTGCAGGGACCTGGAAAGAGGCAGACTGGTGATCGCAGGGGTTTGGGAGTCTTCTGCCCAGGCCTACAGCCTTGGGCAGAGACCTCAGGCCTGGGAAGGGGCGTAGCCAGTGATCGAAGAGGTTTAGGAGTCTTCTGCCCAGGCCTGTAGCCTTGGGCAGAGACTGCAGGCCTGAGTAGAGGCAGAGCTGGTTATCTCAGGGATTTGGGGGCCTTCTGCCCAGGCCTGCAGCCTTAGTCAGAGATCTCTGGCCTAGGAAGGAGTAGAGCCAATGATTGCAGGGTTTGGGGGTCTTCTGCCCAGGCCTGCAGCCTCGGGCAGAGACTGCAGGCCTGGGAAGGGGCAGAGACATTAATGGCAGGGACCTAGGAAGGGGCGGACAGGCAATCGCAGGGATTTGGGAGTCTTCTGCCCAGGACTGCAGCCTCGGACAGAGACTTTATGCCTGGGCAGGGGCAGAGGTGTCAATGGAAGGGACCTGGCAAGGGGTGAAGCTGGCAGTCACAGGGGCTTGGGGGTCTTCTGCTCAGGCCTGCAGCCTTGGGCAAAGACTGCAGGCCTGGGCAGAGGCAGAGCCCATGATCACAGGGTGTTGGTTGTCTTCTGCCCAGGCCTGCAGCTTCTGGCAGAGACTGCAGGCCTGGGAAGGGGCAGAGCCAGCAATCTCAGAGACCTGGGAAGGACTAGGGATCACAGAGGTTTGGGGGGTCCTCTTCCCAGGCCTGCAGTCTCATGCAGAGACTGCAAGCCTGGGCAGGGGCAGAGACGTCAATGGCAGGGACCTGGGAAGGGCCAGACTGGTGATCACAGAGGTTTGGGAGTCTTCTGTCCAGGTCTGCAGCCTCAGGTAGAGACTGCAGGACTGACTAGGCAGAGGCAGAGCGATTGATATCAGAGGTTTGGGGGCCTGTAGCCTTGGGCAGAGATTACAGGTCTGGGAATGGCAGAGGCAGTAATCGCAGGGACCTGGTAAGGGACAGACTGGTGATTGCAAGGATTTGGGGTCTTCTGCCCAGGCCTGCAGCCTCGGGTAGAGACTGCAGGACTGGGTAGGGGTGGAGCTGGGATTGAAGGGGCAGGGGTGGAGCTGATGATGGTAGTGAACTACAAAGGAAACACATTTTCTTACCGCTCATTAGATAAGCTCCCTGTATGCCACTGGTAATATTCTTAGTAACTTGGGTAATAAGAACCCAAAAAGACAATCTAGGGTTTTCCCACCAGACTCATGGAGAAAAAAATGAAGGTCCACTTCTGGAGGGCTAAGAAATGTCATATCCTGCCCTAGTCAGTTTGATTCAGTGCATAATGCCTCAGCTTGCTGACTACAAGGTCTGGGTTCAATTCTGACCAAGGTCATGTACCTAGGTTGCAGGCTTCTCCCTGGTTGGGGCCCAGGTCAGGGCTCATACAAGAGGCAACCAATCGAAGTGTTTCTCTCTGTGTTTCCCTTCTCTTCTACATTCTCTAAAAATCAATGGAAACATATCCTCAGGTGCAGATTAAAAAACGAAAGAAACGTCATATCCTATGAAAGACACATCTTGAAAATGCCTAAAGAAAGTTGTCATTTTTTATGGTGAAGGGACTGAAGTCCATGTTGATGAAAACACCTTGGTTGCTGCTGTGACTGGCAGTGGCTGCAGCAGCAGAGTGATGGGCCTGGTGGCTTCCCCTGATTAGCTTGGCCGCCTCCCACAAAGGGAGGCCAGACTGAGGCTTAGGCCCACTCCCCAAGGGGAGCAGAGAGTGGGCCTAAGCCATCAGTAGGACATCCCCTAAGGGCTCCCAATATGTGAGAGGGGGCAGGCTGGGCTGAGAACCCGCCCCCGTGCACGAATTTCATGCACCAGGCCCCGAATACCAAAATAATAAAGTATGAAAAATATTTACTAATTTAGACTTGGATTTTCTGTAATTAGTAAATATTAAGGTAAAGGGAAAAAAGCATGAGAAAGACAGTGAGATAATTTAGATGGCATGTCATAAGCTATATGGCTTCATTCACTTAACTGAAAAGTTTTCCTACTCTTAACCTACTATCATGGCAGTCTGTATTGAAATGGGTACAATATAACTCCTTACAGTATGTTAAAAGATATATAAAGTAGAGAAATGGATCTTACATCTATTTTTGCCCTGACCTTCATATTGAGTAGTTTATTTACACTTGTTATCAAAGTAGGAAGTTCAGAACTGACTGGCTAAAAATAAAATTATAAATCCAATTACTTTGGAGGAGAAAAAAGATGGTGACCAGCAAATGGCAGGGAGAGAGAGAGTGTGTGAGAGAGAGAGGGAGAGAAAGGGGAGTGTGTGGACATGTGTGGTAAGTGTGTGTGTATAAGTTAGGGACAGTTAGATCCTGTAGAACATCAGGGGCTGGTGGACCAGGCAGTTAAAGACTGCAAGACACCACTGCTGCTGCAAACACTCCTGGGTGGCTGGCACTGGCACAGAAACCATGCCATCTTGAAGGGCACAACTGTTGTGACTAAGATTTTAGCCTCACCACCACCCAGACTGACCTCAGACACAAGCAGGGACCCTAAAGCCACTCTGGACAAAGACCTGCTACCACAACTATAAACCCAAGGACACCAAGATGCCAGACATCCTGGCTGCATATTTCTGTGAGTCACAGAGTGCATCCTCCTCCCTGTTGGCCCGCCACTACAGCATAGGACCTGTGCAACCAGTGGCACATGAGTGGGTCTCCCACTGGCACAGGGAAGCTGTGCAACCCTACCCCCTTAGCAGGCAAGGGACTTTGATAATCGGCGCATGCACTGAAGGCCTCACTGAGCACCAGTGACTTTGATTCTCAGTGCGAGAAACCATACTCTGATGCTTGGAGCACGTGGGAGGCCACACCAAGCTCCAAAGACTCCAATTCTTGATTCTCAGAAAGTGCACATGAGGACTCTGACTCTCAGAACATGCATGGAGGGTCTCTGTTTCTAAGCATGTGCATGCAGGGACCCTGATTCTAGGTGGGAACGTGAAGCCACACCCAGCTCCAGTAACTCTGATTCTCAACATGCAGAGACCCTGATTCTCAGCACGCCTGTGGGGACCCTGGTTCTTGGAACACATATGAAGGACACAGACCACTCTTGACTCTGATTCTCAGCACAGGCTTGTGGGGACTCTGATTCTCAGCACACACAACTCCTGCCAACCATGGCAGTAACACATCTCAGTGCCTGAGCTCTTTAGTGACACTTAGGTGTCACAATGCTCCCACTGTGCATGGGTCAGATCCCACAACTCAGTGCTTGGACCTTCCAATGATAGCTAGAATGGGGAGACAATGAAAGAATCCCCAAAGGAAAGAAAAAGAGGAATTGCCAAAAAAGGAAATAAGTTAAATGGAGGCATGTGATATGTCAGAAAAATGATAAAGGTAATGCTGTAAAAAGAAAAAATAGAAAGGGAGGAAAGAACACATGTATAGAGAATAGAAATGGCTACAAACAAGTACCTCTCAATAATAACATTAAATGTATATGGATTAAATGCTCCAATCAAAAGACATTGAGTGTCTGAATGGATAAGGAAACATGACCTATATATGTGCTGTCTACAAGAGACACACCTCAGAACAAGGGACTCACACAGACTGAAAGTGAAGGGATAGAAAAATATATATCAGGCAAATTGAAATGAAAAATAAAGCTGGGGTAGTAATACTTATATCTGACAAAATAGACCTCAAAGTGAAGGGCCTAACAAGAGACAAGGAAGTACACTTCATAATTATAAAGCGATTGCTACAACAAGAGGATATAACTCTGGTAAACATATATGCACACAATTCAGGAGCACCCAAGTACATAAAAAAAACTTCTGGAAGATATCAAGGGAGATATTGACAGCAACACAATCATAGTAAGAGACTTTAATACCCCATTGACATCACTAGATAAATCCTCTAGGCAAAAAAAAAAATCAGCAAAGAAACAGCAATCCTAAATGACTCACTAGATCAGATGGACTTAATTGATATCTTCAGAACAATCTACCCCAAAGCTACAGAATATGCATTTTTCTCAAGCACACATGGGACATTTTCAATGATAGACCACATATTGGGACACAGGCAAAGTCTCTCCAAATTCAAGAAGATTGAAATCAAATCAAGCATCTTCTCAGATCACAATGGCATAAAATTAGAAATCAATTACAATAAAAAACAATTACAAAAATTCGAGAACTTGGAGACTGAATAGGATACTATTAAACAATGAATGGCTTACCAAAGTGAACAAAGAAGAAATAAGAAACATCCTGGAAACAAATGACAATGGAAACACAATCCAAAATCTATGGGACACAGTGAAAGAAGTCCCAAGAGGGAATTTTATAGCATTATAGGCCTATCTCAAACACACACACACACACACACACACACACACACACACACAAGAAAACTGGTAATAAATCATCTAACTCTGCAACTTGAAGAATTAGAAAGAGAGCAACAAGAAAAGCCAAAAGTGAGCAGAAGGAAGGAAATAATAAAGATCACTGTGAAAATAAATGACATAGAGACAAAAACAAACAAACAACAACAACAACAATAAAAAAAGGTCCATGAAACCAAGAGCTGGTTCTTTGAAAGGATAAATAAGATTGATAAGCCTCTAGTCAGATTCAATAAGAAACAGAGAGAGGACCCAAATAAACAAAATTAGAAATGAAATAGATGAAATAACAACAGACCCACAGAAATACAAAGAATCATAAAAAATACTAAGAGCAACTCTATTCCAACAAACTGGTCAACCTAAATGAAATAGACATATTCTTAGAAAAACACAACCTTCCAAAACTCCACCAGGAAGAATAAAAAAATCTTAATTGGCTGATAACTATGGAAGAAATTGAAGCAGTAATCAAAAACTTCCAACAAACAAAAGCACTGGACCAGAAAGCTTTACAGAAAAGTTTTATCAAAGATTCAAAGAAGAAATAAAACCTATCTTCCTAATGAGATACTACTCCAAAAAATTCAAGAGGAAGGAACGCTTCCAAGCTCTTTCTATGAAGCCAGCATTTCCCTAATCCCAAAACAAGATAAAGACAATACAAAGAAAGAGAATTACAGGCCAATATCCCTCATGAACATAGACACCAAAATTCCCAACAAAATTCTAGCAAATTGAATCCAGCATTACATTAGAAAGATCATAAACCATGACCAAGTGGGATTTATTCTAGGGATGCAAGGATGGTACAATAGCTATATGTCAATAAACATGATGCATCACATAAAAAAATTCAGATATAAAAACCGTATAATCATATCCATCGATGCATAAAAAGCATTTTACAAAATCCAACACCCTTTCTTTTTAAAATATTTTTCTTGATTTTTTTACAGAGAGGAAGGGAGAGGGATGGAAAGTTAGAAACATCAATGAGAGAGAAATATCAATCATCTGCCTTGAGCACTCCTTCACTGGGGATGTGTCCGCAACCAAGATACATGCCCTTGACCGGAATCAAACCTGGGACTTTTCAGTCCTCAGGCCAATGCTCTATCCATTGAGCCAAACCAGTTAAGGCCACCCTTTCTTGATAAAAACGAGGTGGGAATAGAAGGATCATACCTCAACATAATAAAAGCCATATATGACAAACCTACAGCCAACATCATACAAAACAGGCAAAAACTAAAACCATTTTCCCTAAGGACAGGAACAAGACAGGGATGCCCATTCTCACCACTCCTGTTCAACATAGTACTGGAGGTACTAGCCATGGTGATCAGACAAAAAGAAGAAATGAAAGGTATCCAAATTGGAAAAGTGGAAGTAAAATTCTCATTATTAACAGATGACAAGATATTGTACACAGGAAACCCCAAAGACTCCATCAAAAAATGACTAGACTTAATGAATGAATTCGGCAACACTCAGACATCTATAGCTTTTATTATACACCAATAATCAACTCACAGAAAGAGAAACTAAAAAGAAATCCCATTTACCATTGCAAAAAATAAAATAAGATACTTAGGAATAAATTTAACCAAGGCAGTAAAGGACCTGTACTCAGAAAATTACAGGACGTTGACAAAAGAGATACAAGAAAACGTAAGCAAATGGAAGAATACACCATGTTCATGGATTGGTAAAATCAACATCATTAAAATGTCCATACTACCCAAATCAATCTATAAATTCAATGCAATCAATGTTAAAATACCAATGGCACACTTCAAAAACTAGAACAAACTCCCCAAAAATTCATCTGGAATAATAATTAAAAACAGACCTCAAATAGCTGCAGCAATCCTGAGAAAGAAGAACACAGTTGGAGAAATCACAATACCAGATATCAAGCTATACTACAAAGCCACTTTTCTCAATACTGCCTGATACTGACACAAGAACAGACGTATAGACCAATGGAGCAGAACAGAGAATCCAGAAATCAACCCAAACCATTATGCTCTATTAATATTTGACAAAGGAGGCAAGAGCATACTATGGAGTCAAGATAGTCTCTTCAATAAATCGTGTTGGGAAAACTGGACAGATACTTGCAGAAAAAATGAAACCAGACCACCAACTTACACCATACACAAAAATAAACTCAAAATGGATAAAGAACTTAAACATAAGACAGTAAACCATAAAAATCTTAGAAGAAGCCATAGACAGCAAAATAGCAGATATTTGTTGTAGCCATATCTTTACCGACACAACTCCTAGAGCAATGGGAAATAAGGAGACAATAAACAAATAGGACTATATTAAAATAAAAAGTTTCTGCACAGCAAAAGATACCATCAACAAAACAACAAGAAAGCCCACTGCATGGGAGAACATCTATGCCAATATTATCTGACAAGGGTTTAATCTCCAGCATTTATAGGGAACTCATACAATTTAACAAAAGGAAGACAAACAATATAATAAAAAATGGACAAAGGACCTAAATAGACACTTTTTGAAAGAGGACATACAGAAGGCCAAGAGACATATGAAAACATGCTAAAAGTCACTAATTATCCTAGAGAAGCAAATCAAACAACGATGAGATACTATCTCACACTTGTCAGAACAACTATCATCAGCAAAGCCACAAATGACAAGTGCTGGACAGGATGGGGAGAAAAAGGAACCCTCTTGCACTGCTGGTAGGAATGCAGACTGGTGCAGCCACTGTAGAAAACATAATGGTGCCTCCTCAAAAAATTTAAAAATGGAACTGCCATTTGACCCAATAATACCACTTCTAAGTATATATCCCAAGAAATTAGAAACACCAATCAGAAAGGACATATGCACCCCTATGTTCATAGCAGCACAGTTTACAATAGGTAAAATTTGGAAGTAGCCTAAATGCCATCAGCAGATTAGTGGATTTAAAAACTGGTACATCTACACAATAGAATGCTATGCTACTGTAAAAAAAAAGGAATTCTTACCAATTTACAACAGCATGGATGTAACTGGAGAGCATTATGCTAAGCAAAATAAGCTAGTAAAAGATAAATATCACATCATCTCACTCGTTTGTGTAATACAATGAACATCATAAACTGATGAACAAAAATAGATACAGAGACAAAGTAGCATCTAACAGACTGTCAAACTACAGGGGGAAGGCAGGAGAAGGTTGGGGGATGATAAAAGATCAACTGAAGGACTTATATGCATGCACATAAGGATAACCAATAGACACAGACACTGGGGGAGAGGTAAGGGTATGTGCTGGGAGGCCAGGGGGAAGTCAATGGCGAAAAAAGGAGACATATGTACCACTATTGTAACACTTTAAACAACAAAAAAATAATAATCCACACACAAAAAAATACAATTACTTATATGACAAACTTTTAGTTATCATGGAGAAAATCTACTTTACACAATAGTTTTGTGTAAAATAAGATAATGTAAAAAGAAGCAGAATTTTGGAAACACAAAAACTATTATTAAAGCTTCACCATTGTGCACAGTAGCTACTTTTATGGAGACTAATTTTAAGTTGTTACAGCAATTAAAAACACCACACACTGCATAATAACAAATAAGTCATGGTGTTACTACGGGGCAGGAAAGCTATAACAGCTTCTTCAATTTTCAGTTCCTAAAACCAAGACACAAACACCATTTACACTAAATTTGTTAAAAAGTCAATATAATAATTCAGATATTTTTTGAATTTCCAGGCCTAATATTATACTCAGTGTCAGTTGTAATATATCATCCTCTATTTTGTTAAACAACCCCCATAAATGCAGTAAAGTCTCAAAAATAAATTAATAGGCTTACCTACTGACATGATCAGGATAATAATTCACTTTATTCCTACATAGCAATAATTTTTTCTCTACCAGCTTAGCTTCAATACATTGTACATGCAGCTCATCTCTTAAATGACAAATGGATGAGTGGGAAATTAATAAATTCTCCTGCCAAGAAGGATGGAAAAAAATGTCAATGTAACTGCCAAGAGACACACAACCCTGAGACTAATACCAGAATCAATCTTTAAGAAAAAGATCCAAACATAATAACGTTCACAAATTGTGGCAGGTCCTAAACCAAGAAACCACCAACTATATGGCATTTCCAGTTACAGATATTTCACTTCCAGACAATACTGTTATTTACAAGATTTCAGTATATTATTCACTGGCTATAATTAAGCCAGAGTAAACCTCTTCCAAGTAACATGCCAGAGTTTGTAACCTGAAGAGGCCCAGAAAGGAAAGAGGAAAAAGTAAGTAATCATATTTATAATTTAGTCTAGATTAGATTCTAGGAATTCAGAAATGAAGTTCTCTTCAACCGAGGAAAGTAATCAGCCTAACAGACGCATTTTTGTCATGTGGTTCCAGGCAAAGATAAAAAGTTACTTCACTGTCCCCAATCAGAACAGAGAGAGGTACAAGGTACAACAACAATGTAGCCTAATTCAAATAACTTGCTGTCTATGATTCTCTATACATGAAATTTAGGCTTTGAGATGACTGTATTCCTCCCAGTGAACAACAGCACCTCACACTTGGGATGGAGGGAAACATGTCAATTGCCAGTGCATAAAAAATAGTTGGATATTTTGACTTTACCATATGGCACATTTATGGTGACATTCATTAGGAAAAGTAGGTACTCTTAGGCCTATTAGTGATATTACTATCAAACATTATAATTTCATTTCATTTCAGGAGGCCCAGATGCCACTAGATGTTTATAGCCCACTAACACAGGGAGCCTTTGGTCTTTTTCATAACATTTTCAATCTAGCAGAACTTGAACTCAGCTTTGGAGGCCAACTCAGGTAGTAATTATTAAAGCTATTAATATTAGTCAACAACTAACTAACAGAGCTGCTATGATCAGTTAAGGTTCGGACGAGCTCCACTGCCCTGAAGGATGAAGATCATGTCATTGTCTAGAGTTCCATTTGGTACAGATCTAATTGTATGGTCTACAGTGAAGTTTGAAATAATGCTGAAAAATATCACAGGACCAACTTTTGAGTGTGTTTATCAGGAAACTATTTTTGTGCAAAGAATTATCAAGGCCCACATCTGATCTTTTTCTTCTTGGGGTTGGACAGTAGCATGGAACAGCATAAATATAAAATGGTAAACATGAAAACTGACAAATGCAAGCACTGCTGATGAAGGTGAAACTTAGGCAGACACCCTCCTCCTCCACATGCCACTCAGACTTTTCGTCGAACAAGATTTGCTGACAATAGTGCCTTTGTGGCTCCAACTTAGTAGTATTTCTGCTGAGGCACACACAACCTACTAGTTTCAGGAAGTGAAGACATAATTTTCCCACTACAGTGCTGTGCCAAGCAGGAAGTTTCATCCTACTTAAAAAGCTAATTTCAGATATAAGATGTAGGGTGGAATTTGCCCTATCAATGTTTGGCTCTCATTTTAAGAAGAAAACAAAGGGTGAGTGAGGGAAGCAAAGAGTGAATATGTGGTATTATGGGAAACATGGTTAATATTTGAAAGTGGAGATACAAGGAAAATGTTTCCTAAATCATGTCTCACTACCTTAACCATATTACCTTTTGGGCTAACAGGTAATTTTCTAATTCTGGAAGAATATGTGTCTAAAAATCAACATCCAGATTTCCTCAGAAGCATAAACCATCCATTAGAGCTAAGCCCTGGTATGTGTTGACCATAATTCAGAATCCACCCCCAAAAAAGTCTGATTGGTAAAGGTTTAAAAGTTAGTATAGATTCAGTGTACAACCAGAAGTATAGCATAAAATTTGCTACATTTCAGCTAGATTCAGGAAGTCATTAGCTATATACTTGGATTACCAAGTCCCCTTCACTATTCTAAATGATATTCCTGGGCTTCTCAGGAAATAAAAAAGGGAGGAAAGAAAGGACAAAGTTAATCCTTAAAGATTATACAAGCTATGGTTGAAATATCCTTTTTTCTTCAGTCCTGTCCAAAGTACTTTTGAGACTATAAAAAACAAAAAAAATAATATAATTAAAAACAAGTGGAGTATCCCATATGTTACAGAAGGAAGAGATTGCATGTCCATTATACTGTTGCACTGAGTGTCTGGTTTGTCTTTAATGAAAATTGGATCATTGTATTGAGTAGGACATGATACTAGAGAAAGAGATCCAAGATTAAGGTGACCAGACGTCCCGCTCTTGGCAGGAAAGTCCCGATTTTTAACAATTTGTCCTGCGTCCCTCGGCATTTTAAAAAAGTCCCAATTACTCTTTGTAATATTTTAAGTAATAATAAAAAAAGAAAAGAAAAAAAAGACACCCTCTCCCAGTCAATGGTGTACCACTTTAAATCTGGTCACCTTATCCAAGATGGCAGCAGAGAAGGTGGAAGTAACATTCACATCCTCCCAGGAGCAAACCAGAATTACAACTAAATTATAGAACAACCAATCTGATAACCAAATTAAGACTAGTGGAACACAAGTGTTATAACCAAGAATTTATAGAAGTAGCCACATTGACACTGGTAGGAAGGGTGGAGACGAAAAAAGGACTAACCTCATGAAAAGGGTCAGCCTGTACTCACGTGTGGCAACTGACAACCTGGAAGGATATCTCAGCTGCAAAGATCCTTACCTGAGGATTGAGGGGGCTCAACCCCACACCAGGCTCCTGAGCCCAAAGCACCAGAGCTGGAAAGAACTCACATAACATTTGGATGTAAAAATCACTGGGGATTCTGTCTGCCAGGGAGAGATGGGAGTCTGCTAGAAACACATGTGCCTCCTTAAAGGGCCAATGCACAAAATCTCATTTGTGTCCACTCACCCGGGGTTCTTGCAGAGGAAAGGTGGCTCTAAGCTGACTAGAGTAATATAGGGAGAGACTATGTAGTGTGGCTCTGGAGAAAGCAGCAGACACCAAGGTCCCTGAGTCACGTCCCTCTTCCATACTTTCCATAGGCACCACCTTTCCTGGGCCCAGCATGCTCCTTCAAAATACATCAACCTGGGAAATGCACCAGCCCCACCTTACTGACATCTTTGGCCCCACATTACTTAACATGCACCGTTCAGAGGAGTCAGCTAGCTGTGGCCATTTTAGGTCCACCAAGCAGATTTTCTAGAAGGGTGTCAATGACATTTAGGCAAACTCAGGGGGTAGTAGGAAGAAATGTAGAGAGAATGAGTTGTGTGACTCTAGAGTGGAGACCATTTTTTCCATAATACATCCAATAGGTGCCACTATTCCTATGCAAAGCCCTCCCTCCACACAGCCCAATCTTAATCTGCTTTGGCTTGATGGACTCCGCTAGCCTTAAACTGATGACTCCTTGTGACATTGATCGAACACAAATGTCCATAAGTCCTTAGCAGGAGGCAGCTGACCTTGGTGTATCCTGAAACTTTTGCTGAATGGCTTCAAAACTAACATTGGTGCTGAGTTTCAATTGGTATCAACCTGGTGAACACCATTCACCACTACCTGGTTACTCACTGAGAACCTACCTCATGAAACTTGCATAAAGTCAGGGACTCTTTCAGTGAATTAGCCTAATAGGCAACCAGTAGGCAGAGGCAGATTTTGAGGTATGTTGGGCCTTTGCTAACTGCCCCAAGGCTCAGTGCTGGTATATGGCCTTGGTATACAGCTGGGGCTCTCACACATGCACTCAGGGCATTGACACTGGTAGGAAGGGTGGAGACAAAAAAAGGACTAACCTCATGAAAAGGGTCAGCCTGTACTCACGTGTGGCAGCTGACAACCTGGAAAGATATCTCAGCTGCAAAGATCCTCACCCAAGGATTGAGGGGACACAACCCCACACCAGGCTCCTGAGCCCAAAGCACAAGAGCTGGAAAGAACTCAAATTTTTTTAAAAAAGCAGTCTCAAACTGTTCATCACTTTGTAGCTCTATACAAGTAGCTCAAGGCCAATCACTGGTAACACCAGACATTGACCTGAAACAGAGTCCCCACCAAGAGGCCCCAGAACCAACATATTCAGTGACAAGTTTCAGACAACTTCAGAGAACAACCCAATAAATTCCATAAGTAGTACTCAAAGAGATATCTTGGAAGGCAATAGACTCTGGTAGAAAAAAATTCTGCTTTGTGTGGTCAGCTCTCACAGAGCAGTAGTTCTCAGGGTTTATTGTCATAGCCAGCCAGCCAGCCTGGAGGTCAACTCCATCCATGGATGGCCCAAGAACAATCAAAATTCAACAACAACAGAAGGGATCACAAGAGGCATTCCTGAAGTACCTAGTTCAGGTAGTTAGACTTTTCCACTAAGCACCACAAGACACACCTAATACATAAAACCACCATACCAAAAGCGGGAGACATAGTAGATCTACCTAATACACAGAAACAAAGACAGATAGGCAGCCAAAATGGTGAGACAAAGAAATATGCTGCAAATTAAAGGACAGAAGAAATACCCAGTGAAAAAATTAAATAAAATGGAGGCAAGCAATCTACCAGAAACAGAGTTCAAAAGAAAAAAAATAATTAAAAAAAATAAGGATAGTTTAAGGCACCCCTGGGATATCATGAAGCACAAGATCATGCACATCATAGGCATACCATATGTATGAGATAAACCAAGAGATTGAAAACCTACTTAAAGAAATAATGATTGAAAACTTTCCTTGTCCTGGCAAAGGGAAAATAACAAATCTAGAAAGCTGAGAGTACCAAACAAGATGAACCCAAAGAGGCCCACAGAAAGACACATCACAATTAAAAGTCAAAGGTTAAAGATAAAGAAAAAATTACAAAAGCAGCAAAATAAAAACAATTAGATACATACAAAGAAGCTCCCATGAAACTGTCAGCTGACTTCCCAACAGAAATATTTAAAGCCAGATGGAACACACAACACAGTGTACAGGTGTTGTAGAATAGTGCATCTGAAACCTGTACAATTTTCTTAACCACTGTCACCCCAATAAATTCAATAAAAAGGAATAAAAATTATAAGGCCAGAGGGATTGATGTTAAATATTCAAAGAGATAGAAAACAAGAACCCACAACCAAGACTACTCTACCTAGCAAAGTTATCATTTAAAATAGAAAAAGAAATAAAGTACTTCCCAGACAATAAAAAGCTAAAGGAGTTCATTACCCAGTATTATAAGAAATGTTAATGGGTCTTCTTTATGGAGAACAAAAAGAAAAAAGAACATAATTATAAGGAATAAAATGGCAGTAAATATGTACCTATCAATAACCACTTTATATATAAACTAGAGGCCCAGTACACAAAAATTTGTGCACTCAGTGGGGTCTCTCAGCTCGACCTGTGCCCTCTCACAGTCTGGGAACCCTCTGGAATGTCTACCTGCTGGCTTAGGCCTGCTCCCCAGGCAATCAGATGTAAGCTGGCAGTCAGACATCCCTCTAGCAGCCTGGGAGCCCTCAGGGGATGTCCACTTGCCAGTGTGGAGCAGGCCTAAGCTGCAGTCGGACATCCTTAGCACTGCTGAGGAGGCAGGAGAGGCTCCCACCACCATCTCTGTACTGGCAGCCATCAGCCTGGCTTGTGGCTGAGCAGAGCTTCCCCTGTGGGAGTGCACTGACCACCAGGGGCAGCTCCTGCATTGAGTATCTGCCCCCTGGTGGTCAGTGTGTGTCATACTGACCAGTCATTCCCAGTCATTCTACTGTTGGGGTCAATTTGCATATTACCCTTTTATTATATAGGAAAGAGGCCTGGTGCATGGGTGGGGGTGGGCTGGTTTGCCCTGAAGGGTGTACCAGATCAGGGTAGGGGTCCCTGCTGGGGTGCCTGGCCAGCCTAGGTGAGGGGCTGAGGGCCATTTTCAGACTGGCTACATCCCCTTCAGAGAGGGCGGTCCTGCTGGGGTGCCTGGCCAGCCTGAGTGAGGGGCTTATGGCTGTTTGCAGGCTGGCCACAGCCCCTTCAGGATGGGGGTCCTTGCTGGGGTGCCTGGCCAGTCTGAGTGAAGGGCTGATGGCTCTTTGCATCCTAGCCAAGCCTTCCAGCAGGGACCCTAACCCCATGAGGGTGGGGCCATCCTGGGTGAGGGGTTGATGGCTGTTTGCAGGCTGACCACAGCCCCCAACCACCCAAGCTTCCAGCAAAGCTGGCTGGAAGCAGTTATCTGGGGTTTATTTATCTTCTATAATTGAAACTTTGTTGTATTGAGCAGAGGCCACAGCCTGCCTAGGCAGGCAGCTTCCTCCATTGCTGGGGCAACAAAGCCTCCTGTTTGCTCGAGCTCTGTGGCTGCCAGTCGCCATCTTGGTTGGGTTAGTGTGCATATAGTTGCTCTGATTGGCTTGGGATGTAGCAGAGTGACACAATTAGCATATTACTCTTTTATTAGATTAGATAGATTAAATGCTCCAATCAAAAGTCCTAGGCTACCTAAATAGATAGTAAATCAAGTCCCATATATATTCTGTATATGAGATCCACTTCATAATGAAAGACACACTGAAAATAAAGGGATGGAAAAAGACATGTTATGTAAATGTAAATGAACAAAAGCTGGCATAGCACAATACTTATATCAGACAAAATAGACTTTAAAACAAACACTATAATATGAGACAAATAGGGATACAACATAATAATAAAGTCTCAATCCATAATGATAAAGGCTCAATCCACCAAGAGGATACAAACCTTGTAAATATATATGCACAAATACAGGAACACCTAAATTTCTAAAGCAAATCTTAATAGACATAAAGGAGGAATTGACAGTACTACAGACATAGCAGGACATTTTAACACCCCATTGACATCAATGGATAGAATTTCCAGACAGAAAACCAACAAAGAAACAGTGGCTTTAAATGACTCATTGGACTGGGTGGATTTAATTGATATTTTCAGAGCATTTCATCCCAAAACAACAAAGTATACATTCTTTTAAAGTGTGTATATTTATCTATATTGAAAATTTTCCAATATAGATCACATTTAGGCCACAAACATGATTATTGTCAAATCTCGCATCTTCTTTGACCACATTGGTATGAAACTAGAAATTAATTATAAGAAAAAAACTGAAACCCACACAAACAGATGGAGTCTAAATAGCATGTTACTAAACCATGAATGATATAACAATGAGATAAAAGAATGAATTAAAAGATACCTTCAAAATGGAAACACAACAATCCAAAGTCTATGGGATACAGTGAGAGCTGTACAGTCAAACTTCATTGCTTAATGTCTTCTATCTCGAACAACTCAGTTCTCAACTAAGTCGTTCACAGAAATAATGTCTCAGTTATTGAGTCAAACTTCAGTTGTCAACCTGACACTCTTTTTATGTTCCTATCTCAGCATGAGAAAAAGCACCTCTCAGGCAACAAAAGAGAGAATGCTATTGTTGCCGGCAAAATCAAACCCAATTTTAAAACATAAGGAGGCCATAAAAAATGTTGCTAATGTTGCTAAAGGAGTGAAAGAAGCAATGATCACTGGCAATTGAAGAGCTAGAAAAACTAGCTTTGATTTGTATAAATGAAAAGCAGTTAGCTGGTGACAGCATTTCAGAGACAGTGATATATTAATAAGCAAAGATGTTGTATTCTGACCTGAAAAACATCTCTGGAATGAGTGGTGAAAGTGATTCATTTAAGGCTTTTATTGGTTCAATAAATATAGGAAGTGTATATTTATAGATTAAACAGTGCATTAGACACATACTGTATATAAGGTTAGAAAAGGGAATAATTTGGGGGTCTGGAATGGATTAATTCCATTTACATTATTTCTAATGGGAAATGATTTGCTTTTTGAATAAATCACTTTTCAAACAGCTTTCCAGAATGAATTAAATTCAAGATCTGAGATTCCACTATACTAAGAAGGAAATTCAGAGCATTATGGAAACAAGGAATAAGAAAAATATCAAATAAGCAATGTAACTTTACACCTGAAGGAACTAGAAAAGTAACAATGTACAAAAGTAAGTAAAGGGGCTGGGGATGGTTGGGGGGGAATTAAGAGATCAACGGAAAGACTTGCATGCATGCATAGGAGAATAATCAATGGACAAAAGAAACTGAGGGTTAGGGAGGGGGGGAGGGTAAGGGGAAAAAATTGGAGATCTATCTATCATTTGTTGTAATACTTATCTATCATTTGTTGTAATACTTTAAGCAATAAAAAAAATTTTTAAAAATTTAAAAAAAGTAAGTAAATGAAATAATAAAGATCAGAGGGGAAAACAAAACAAAACAAAACAAAAAACTATCAATGAAACAAAGAGCTGCTTCTTTGAAAATGTTAATGTAAGAAACATTCAAACCTGTAAAGAATTTTCATGAGTTTGTTGAACCAAACTGTTGACAATTTCTGGGAAGCAGAATCTCAATGCATTGAGACAATGCTCTGAAGAATGGTGGCTTTTCACCTATTTTTATGAATTACCATCTAAGGTGGAGATGTAAGTGATTACATGAAATCCACTCATGAAGATTAGGGAGGCAGAAGAAATCAAAGTGGACATGATAGGGGGAAACCTCTGAGATTAGATAAAAAGTAAAATGATTGACACATACATATTTTACAGGATAATTAACAGTCAACAATTAACATGACAACAAGAACAATGAGAGAATTTGTGGTATCCACCCTGGTACCCTGGTGCATAGCTTGTACCTCAAGGGGTTCAGAAAAGGTAAGTTACAAGTTAACTTGACATTCCAAAGGTATGTTATCTAGATGCAAAAAGATAATAGGGAAAAATGAAAACCCTTGAGGAGAGAAGATGATGGAGGTGAGGGAGAGGGTGCGAGTGAGTAAGGGGGTGAAAGGAGAGTGTGTGGTGTGTGTGAGAGTGAGTGAGGCAAGACTATCAGAGGCTGGCAAACCAGTCTCTCCTGGACAGGGAGCACCTACCACTGCCGTGGGAACTCCCTGGGCTGCAGTAATCAGGCACAGAGCCCTCACCATTTTGAAGGGGAAAGCAGCCTCTTCTAGAAACTCATAAGCACCACTACCCAGACTGGCCTTGCACAATGCCTAAGACCCTGAAGCCACTCCAGTAAAAATCCTGATGCCCCGCCCACAGACCTGCAGACCAGACCCTAGGACTTCCACCTCAAAGGGTGCACAGCTCCCACAGAAGTTAAGTGAGACCTCCCCCTCCCTGGGCTGCTGACCTCCAGACAAAGAGTTGTGGCTTTTCAGCACACAGCTCTTGGGTGCCTCTATGAGCCCATGCTGTATGCATTTGTATCCAAACAAGGGTACAAGCCCTAGCAGTAAATATTGGGACTACCCCCTTCCCAGCTGCCTGCCCACAGATACTGTGGATCATGCAGCTTCAGCACCAGGGCCCTTCTGAGTGCTCCACCCTGGCAGAAAGCCCACAGGTGCCTCTGTGAGCTGCTGCTGGTTGTGTGTGAATCCAACCAAGGGCACAAGATCCTGGCAGCAAAAACTGAGTCTTCCCAATTCATAGCTGCCAGCCACCGGACACCACAGGCATGCCTTTTCAGCAGGCAGGCCACCTGAGCCCACCCAAAAGGCAACACTGAGCACTAGTGACTTGACTCTCAGTGCACAAAAGGCTGGACTCTGTTTTTCATTGCACACACACACGGGATCCCTGATTCTCAGTGAATGCATGCTGAGTGCCCGTGACTCCAATTCTCAGCACACGCACACACAACGACCCTGATTCTCAGCATGAGGCCACACCAAGTGACAGAGACTTTGATACTCAATTCTCGGCAAGTGCACAAGGGCACTCTGACTCCTGGTATGCACTAGGGGACTTTGATTTTTGGTGCATGCCTGTGTGAACTTTTTTTTTCAGTGTGGTACCTGTGGGGTCCCTAATTCTAGGTGTGTGCACGAGGCTTCACTGAGCACCAGTGACTCTATTTCTTGTTGTGTGTGGCACCCACTGACCAACGGCAGCCACAGGTCTTGGTGCCAGAGCTCTTCATGACACATTGATGGTGCAATGATCCCACCACACATGGCTCAGTCACCCACTACCTGGCATTTGGACTTTCTGGTGATAGTTAGAATGGGGAGACAATGAAACAATCTTCAAAGAAAAGAAAGAGGCATTGAAGACAAAAATGGCGGCGGTATAAGGAGAAGAGTCCGGTGCCTGCCTGGGAGCGGAGGGAGTGAGCAGCTAAGGCGAGTGCTTTCCAGCCCAAGCCGCAGAGGAGGTGGAGCTGGGAAACACCTGCGACCGGGTAAGCCAGAATCCTGCTGGGAGAGGTGAACTCGGGGCTTAGGGAGGGTCAGTGAACCAGACCCCAGCCCCTGAGGCTCCAGAAAGCCCAGGTGCAGGTGCTCGGCCGCGTCTCTGGGGACAGGTGCAGTGGAGGAAGCGTCCAGGGAACTGCTGGTCAGCGGGGGGCTCTGGATACGGGTTCACAACCAGGATAGGGAGGGGGAGTGTGGGCAGAGGAGAGGCTGCCCCCCTCGGACTGGATTCCACGGCGGGGCTTGCAGTCAGAAAGGAATTGAGTGTTCCAACGGAGAGGTGTGCACCCGCGCCATCCCGCCTGCCTCCATAGCCGGCAACTCAGCACTCACACGAGGGCGCGCCTGCCGCGGCTGGTGCCTCACGGCCCTGAGCCCCAGAGAAGGGACAGGGCGCGCGCGTGTGACACAGCACCCCCACCGGTGCCGTACATGACAGGCGCCTCTCAACCCTAAGTCCCCGAGAAGGGACGGGGCACGCGCGCAAGCGCAAGCACTGCCGGAGCCCCTCCCGCCCGGGGCTCACTGAAGAAAGACTTTTGCCAGTGGCAGAAGTGGGGGGAGAGGTGCCAAGCAGCAGAATCTGGAGAAAGAGGGAGGACCCAGGGAAGTGGCAGCGAGTTGGAGGCCGGATCGCGCTGGAGCCTGGGACCTGAGTAGTCATTGTCCCCTGGAGAGATAACCCCTCCCTCCAGTATCCAGGCAACCAACACAGCCACACCAAGCTCCACCCTGAACTGTAAAAAAAAAATAAAGAGTCCCGGAGATTACTAAGAGACAGACCTAAAGAGAGACTCTTGGACCCAGCAGTTGGATCCTGAGAAACACAACAATACAGAAGACTGGGATCTTAAGCCAGCCAGAGGAACAAT
>PVJC01025974.1:0-24309 GCA_004026665.1 Murina feae | reverse complement strand
ACCATCACCATCATCACCACCACCATCACCACCACCACCACCACCACCATCACCATCATCACCACCATCTCCATCACCATCATCACCATCATCACCATCTCTATCACCACCATCACCATCTCTATCACCACCATCTCCATCACCACCATCACCATCTCTATCATCATTACCATCACCATCATCACCACCACCATCACCATCACTCTGGTGGCAAACAATTTGAGGACAAAACACTTTGCTCTTGGCCCTTTGCTGGCTCATCCAAAGGCAAACTTCCAAGTGGGATCTTCTCTGACTTCCAGCCCCTGTCTCCATCCCATAAATGTCACCTTAGTGCTTGGTAATGGAGAAGGAAAGAAAAGAAAATATGGAAAAGAAAAGAAGCCTTGGTTTCTGTTATTGCTCACACCAAGAGTTTCACCCTAATGTAGGAGGACCCATAGCACTGGCTGATCAACCAGGTGTTTGTTAGGGGCAGACCAGTGGGACTTCCAGCGGGTGAAGTTTCATTAAAGGGGAGGGTCTCCAGAGCTTTCCATCTTCCAGTGTCATGGCACATGGGCATTCATGTAGACACATGGAAATGGAGCAACTACACTGAGCATTTTCTGGCACTCACTACACGCTCTTCACTAAGCTCTCACCTGGATTGTTGCAAGGCCTCAGGGAGGTGCAGCAGTGGAATATTTCTATCTGTTTTATGGCTTTGGAAACTGGACATGTGGGGAGGAGGGCTTTGCTGACACGGCCCCTGGACCTGGGGCAGGGCTGGCAAGTTCCCTTGTTCTCTTCTCTCAAGTTTCTGCTCTGATATCACCTTTAAACCTCAGCTATGCCACTTTCCCGATGGATGGGCAGGGGCTGTTGGTTCTAGGACCCATGCATAGCCAGCACCCAAAATTCAGCAAAGAGAGTGACTCATTGTCTGCACACCTCACTCAGGAGGTAGCCATGTTACATGTGTGTGCATAGTTTAACACTCATGTCACGTCCGTGTCTCCCGTCCTCCACCTATAGGGAAGGAAACTGTTTTGACTAAATGCTATGGGTGATGTGTATGACTCTTGAGATTAGTGTGTCCTTGTGAAGCATTCACTTGAACTCAACCTGAAATAACCAAAAAGCAAGTGTGTAGCTGAAGACATTGGTGCAACCCTCTGACCTTGTGATGAAAACCATGTGTGTCCTTCACATGTTGTCATTTTTTGTCTGTTTTTCTCCCACGTGAGAGTGATTTGGTGTCATGATTGGAGTAGGACATCTCTCTCTGGAACTGGGCTAATGCTTTTAGGGGTTGGGATTGTCAGCTCACACACACAAGAACACACAGTGGTGCAGATAGCAACACCAAGAAAGGTGTCAACCCCGCAAGGGAATCTAGGCCAGAGCTGTCCCCAGTCTGCAGTGGGCGTGCAGGCTCAGGAGGAGTTCCCCGGGAAGAAACCCATGTCATAGTTACAGAGTTCAACCCTTTTCTCTCTTGAAAAATGATCCTTTTATAGGTTTGTCTTGGCAGCAACACTCGAACTGTGCAAGTGATTTTGGAAAAAAAGAAAAAGTGGGCATTTCCAGTAATCTGGTTCGGAGAAGCGAGATGACACCCGACTGCTTTCAATTGACTCAACTTCACCATAGAAATGAGGTTAATGAAAGAAAGACTTTCACATGGGGAGATGTCATCAAAATGGCCTTAATATTGATGAGGTAGAAGAGTGATGAGAGGAAGCTCGCCAGGCAGCCGAGTTCTCGGAGCAGAGCCGCTGTCACCAGCCCCCGTCACCTGCTACGTCAGGGTTCCCAGGAGAGGAACACCTCTCACACTGGGGAGGGGCCCCATCTTCAAATACCACCCCAGCCCCGGGGAAGTCACTCAGTGTCCCTGTGTGGATAAAGCACCTGGCATCACTTACCCAAGCATTTCCATTATCCCTCCAGCAATAACCTAATCGTGGACCCTTTTGTGGTGGTTTTGGCATCTCACACCCATGTTTACCTTAAAGCCATGTCACCATGGTGAATGCTAGCCTGTCTAATGAATTACTGTGGGATAGGCAGTCGCCTTGTTTTAGATTAACACTGTTCTTTTAAATGAAATGCTGGGAAAGAAACAACGTTGTTCCGTGTGCTGTGTCTCTAGCTGACGATGACCAGTTCAGCCCTCTCAATGTGCCTCTGGAAGTGGAGCGTTTCCTATGAAGTTTGGAAGCAGAGAAAGAGGCTGTGGCCAGGGCTGGCTCTGCACATTGGAAACACATGAACAGGCTGATCACCGATGGAAGGAAGGGAGCCTGTCCACAGCCATAGCCATGGCCACAGCCACAGCCACAGCTACAGCCACAGCCATGGCCACAGCCACAGCTACGGCCGCAGCCACAGCTACGGCCACAGCCACAGCCACGGCCACCGCCACAGCTGCTGCCACCATTGCCTTTCTAAGCCTCTGGCCTCCTCTGCTCTGAGTTTGGGGATCTCCTTAGTGTTTTCTCCTTCTTTGTCAGTTTGCACCAGTGTCTTCATTTATTTATTTTCATTCCAAATGACTTCCCTTTAATATTAGACTAAACATGTAAGTTTTTTTTTAAAGTTAATAAAGGAAGGTAAGCAAAAAGAACAGTAATAGTCTGATTCTGTAATCCCACCTGAAGGGGTAACTGTGAGCATTCAGGACTCTAACTTAGTATATGTGACACGCTACTAAGCTAACAGGATGTGTTATATCCTCTAAAGGGGTCCATTTGGCACACCGTTTTGTGCTGCTTTAAAATCTATTGTGTGAGTGTCTTCCATGCCGATGCATGCTCCTCTGCAGTGCCTGTGTGGCGTTGCGGAGCCTTCTGTGTGTGGGTGTGTCCTTTACTTAACCCGCTCTGTTTGGGTGGGCCTAGAGGTTATTTTCCAGTGAAAAATAATACGCTTTATATTTCATCCTCCTTCTGTCTGTACCTGGATTTGGAATGGCCACCCTTTAAAAGGCTGGTGGGCCCCTGCCCACTGGCCCCTGGGAAAGGCTCTTTCTTCACCAGCCTCTTCTCTGGCTGAGTGTGGTGGCCCATTTGCCCTCCTAAGTGTCTCCCCAAACATTTCATGCATTTCCTTTTAAAGCAGGTCCCTTTTTTTGGGTTAACCTCACCTGAGGATATTTTTTCCACTGATTTTTTTTTAGAGAGAGTGGGGAGGAGAGAGAGGGGAGAGAGATAGAGATAGATAGAGAGAAACATTGATATGAGAGAGACACATCGATTGATTGGTAGCCTCCTGCATTCACCCTGACCGGGGTTGGGGATCAAAACTATAACCCAGGTATGTGCCCTTGACTGGGAATTGAACTCGAGACCCTTTGGTGTGCGGCTGATGCTATAACCACTGAGCAATGCCGGCCAGAGCAGAGCAGGTCCCTTCTTTTAAATTTTGTTTTTATTGATGATGTCACTTATTATCTATTTGCTGTTCTGGTTTTGGGCCATTCTCTCATTTCTGGTTAAAAATGAGAAGGTAACAGTTTGGAATGTAAACCAATGTGTGCGTTTTAGTTACCTTGAATGAGCCCCACCCAGGAGCCCCGGAATGATCTCGTTTCCATATCTCTGTCGCATCTTGGATTTGGGTAACCAAGGAACAAGGAGCACGTGGTCCTGTCTGCTGTCTCCTGCCCTTCCACCCTTCACAGAGCCTTTCATTGTCCTCGGGTAAGTGTTCCTCAGTGCCTGCAAGTTTCCACTCTTTTCTCCAGGTATCAATGCCCATGGTGCTGGCGATGTGAGCCTCTACCCCGTAATTTGTTTAGCATTCTCTGCAATAGATTTCATTAAAAAAAAAAAGGTTTATTTGTTTTGACAAGCCCATGTGCCACCATCATGTTGTGCCATGTCATAATATAAAATAGTCCCTGCAATTAGCTCAGTGGTACTATGACTTGGGAAATGACTGCTTTATAATTTTTGACAATTTGAAATTCAACCAAGTGCTCCCTACCAACACGCTCATTTATGAGACGATGTTTCTTTGGTTTCAATAGGGCAGGAACCAAGATAAACCTCCATCTCTACCCATCACAGGCAGCAATGTAGAGAGCACCCCTGACGGGTTGGACATAGCAGTTCCTCTGAAAGGATGGTGGGGTGGAAGGAGACTGCCCTGCTCAGCGTTCTGATGCCTTATCTGGCACTACTGCCTGAGAAGGACACTGGGTACCAGCCGTTAAAGTTCTGCCTCTCCCATCTGTCAGCCCGGATTTGGACTTAGATCTGAAGTATACACTTACGAGGATTCCCAGTAATTTCTTCGAGAATAGTAATTATTTGGTATATTTCTTGACATTTCTGATGCCATTTTAGCAATCAGATGTTTTAAGAAAAAAAAAGTTAAGTTATGGGATAAAGATATAGGCAATAGCACATTTTCTCTTTTTTTCTAACACCCACCAGGACTTTTGGAGGATGCATGTGATAACTTTGCAAACATAAATCACCTGCATCAGGAAGGAGCGGAACAGCAACACGATTCTGCATTTGCTCTCAACACCACGGAAACGTTGTTCTCCGTCAGACCACTAGGAGGCTTGCTTGACGTCTTTGCAATTGTTAAGTAAAAATAGAGACCATGTATTGTCTGTGTTCGGTACATGTCTTCCTCACTTAACATGCTTGTAAATAACAGCACTAACAATAGAGCAGCTGCATCGCGAAATGTCTTCTGACTGTTTCTCTCCCACGGAGGTCGAAGCTGGCTTTTCCTCCCTTTCCCCCCAACTTGCTCTTTTTCTGTGTGTGGCATTTCAATGACTTATTTTAATCTAAACCCTATTGTTGTGCCTTCATAGACACATCTTCTTTATATCTACCAACAACCTCGGCAGCATGACTGTATTATTTGCACTTTGGAGATGTGGAGATATTAACATCTCCACTCTGAGGCTGAGAGGTTAACATGAGATATCACCCAATCAAGAACCAGGATTTGAACTTGGGTCTGTCTGGCCCCGGAGTCTGCTGTTCTGATGCTCCGGGTGCATAAGACTCCACAACTGGACGGCTGGGCAGTCACAGGTCAGATCTCAGACAATGCGAATACGGCGAACGAGAAAAGTCCTTGTGATAGATGCAGCTACCGAAGCCTTGCCCACTTTGCCATTCATTTTGCCGGCAATTTCAATGAGCACCCACCACGTGCCAGTCCTTGTGTTGGGGACAGGACGTCAGGCACCTGTCGGTAGTGGAGGCCCCATCCCTTCATTAAGAGACTACACAAACATAAGGAAGATGTTTTTCTGACCCAGGAAAGCAAGGCTACAGGTGGACAAAGGGATTTGCAATTAGTACAGGTTGGGACATGTGGATGGGAGGGTAGGAGGTGGTGGGTCACTAGAATCAGCAAACCTCTCCAGGAAGTCTTCCCCAGGAAGGCTAACTGGGCAGGGGTTTGCAAGGAGGAGGGGTGAGCAAGGTCAGCCATGGTGAAGGGGCAAGTGGTGCCTGCAGTCGTAAGAACACCACAGGCCCCCAGGGCACCCCAGCAGTCCAGTGGCGGGGGCGGGGGGGGGGGAGGCAAGCTCCCGATGAAGCCCGTTTTGAAAATCATAAGCCAGTGCACAAATGTCAAATTGTTTCCTCTTGTCATTACTCAGTGTAGCCGTTTGAAAGCTCCAGTAGTTGAATTTTGAGGAGACCGTACACTCAAGAAGTTAGTCTAACAGTTCGAGCCTTTGGAAAATATCCATCAAAGAGTTTGAGCAAAGCTCTGACTCCTAACATCTTTTTTTCCTTTGTTTGGTAGGTTGTTTTCTGTAAAGAAGGAACAGCTGTAAATAAACTCTTCTTCAAGCCCAAATACATCTTGGCAGCCTGGTCAGCCCACTGGGGTCAGTCTAGGAACCCGTGGCTGGACCTGTGTAATCAAACTTCATCTCACACGGGTGAGGGAGAAGATCCCATGCCAAGGATACTTTACAATGTAGAACATACACCGACTTCCAAGCAATTTCCAACTCACACTGCTCGGCACAGTTTAGCCGCACTCCTCTCCGATGCGCGGCCGCTGGTGCAGCTCCATGAGGTGGGCGGAGAGCGCTGAGCACAGAGTGCGGGTCAGGAAAGGATTGTCCTCTTCCCTCCACCGGAGGCAGGACTTCCTCTGATTGTTACTGTAGTTTTGTGGGTTTTTTTTTTTTTGTATTTAATAAACAGGAATTTGACAAAGCACTACAGTATAATCATCTCATAATATCCACTTCACCTCATAAAATTATTATATGCAGTCTGAAATGTTGAATATGTCACTATTAGAAGAGAGTAACATAAAACTCAGTGCATAATATTAAACCTCACAACGTGACACAATGTGATCAATCACACTCCTGGCGATATTAAACTTTCCTCGTTTTTCTTTAATTTTGCATTTTTAGTGTAACGGAACGAGATGAAAGCAGCAGGCTTTCGTTCACAATCTCCTGGCCGAGAGTGGCAGAGAGGTTACAAGTCGAGTGATGACACACACATCACGTGAAGCCCTAATGTTTCATAACGTTTCAAGTGGCCGCCTGAGGTTTGAGATCCTGAGCGGTATCAGCCTGGGATCAGTGTGGATGGTCCAGTAATTCCAGAGCCTGTGCATGAAACCACCCTGGAAATGATTAGAAAAAGGCTTGAGTTAAACTGGAAGAAATTGAGATATTCCTCTTGGAAGTTTCAGTTTCTTTCTGTCGCTTTTTATGAACTCTCTGAACATTATATTTTAAAGGCAGAGCAACCTGTCAAACTGGGAGCTAATTTTTAGAAAGCATGTCCTGCACTTTTCTCGTGGAAGGTGGATCCCACGTTCATGATTTGGGGTGCAGGGGATAGCTTAAAGGAAAAATTAACACGCTGTTTCTCCATTGAGCCCTCCCCTCTCCAGCAAACATATTATAAATGATGCTCAAAGTTTCAGAATCCTTGGATTCTCCGGCAGAGGAATTCCAGTGAGGAGTCTGCAGTCTGCTCTTTAGTGGACCTCTGCCATAGTGATGGACACCTTTTCTAGCTTCAATTTTATATATAAAAAAGTTCCCTCTGCAAACTGGCATTGAGGTGACAGACCAGTTGGGCCACATGCGAATGCTGAAGGATGGCAGTCTGGGGCAATCTACCCACTTGGCTAATGTACAGGCCAAGCGAAGACTCTGCCCACACCCCAGGCAGTGGGACCATGTCATTTGGCAAATTATAAAAGCTACTCATGCAAAATGGAGACTCCTGTGGCTGGCGGCCTGCTCCTAGAAGGTGACGATGCAGTAATTCAGTGTGTCCTTCCCCGTTCCAGTAAATTTCTACCACTTTACGTCCTATTGAGGCCATGCGATCAAGGCTGACTGAACAGGAGTAGTTCCCTTACACAGGGACGGATACGTGGGGTCAGATGGCCAAGGTAGTTTTGGTCAGTGGCCACTATTAATGTTATTGGAAAGATCCCTCTCGATTATTGTCTCTAGTGTGAAAGCCTCGCCCATCGGTAAAGGATTAACTGACCTCCCATGAATGGGACACCATCACCAACTAAGTAATATTATTCAATGCACTGTGCTTTGAATTCAGAGTTCAGGCAGAGTCTAGACTAAAGGCCAAACAAATTTTACAAAGCCTCATGTGTCCTCTGGAGGAGCATTTTAATGGAAGGATATGTAAATATGGCACTAATCAGAGGTTCTGGAATTCCAAATGCCATAAAAGGTTATGACCGGAAGCCCTATTAATATACGAGTGAGGGCGTAGACGAACTCCTTTTGAATGACAGCTAACATGGGGTGTTTTGCATGAAAAATAACCTCTAATAAGTGACCTCTGCTTTTTCCGTTTCATATGCGTGACAGTAATGAGTGGGAAAGGGGGAGCTGCCTGCACCCCGTTGCTATTTACACTTTAAACAGAGGAAGACCTTCTTGATGTTGGCTTCTGCTCAGGGAGATGGAGAGTAGAGGATTCATCGCAGGGAACAGTTTTTTCTTTTCCATTGTGTTTTTTTTTTTTTTTTTTTGGGCAGGGGGAGGCTTCCCAATGAGCTCCAAGTGGAAGAGACAGCAACTCAAACATGTGCAACGCTGTTAAAGGGAGTGTTTCATTTCCTAAAGCACCCACCCCATTCCGTGGCAGAGAGTGTGGACTCCCTGGGAACGCCGCGACCACCTCTCCCGCTCGATACATGACCTCTCGCCTGTCAGATCTGTGTCTCTTCAGGGGACAGGGATGTTTCAGCGGCTCAGAAGCCCTGCCAGGGGATCCTGTTTTTCCTGGAGGCTGGTTTCCATGCACAGAAAGTTCTGGTATTTTCCCAGGTTTCAGCTGGAACAAATAAGCAACATTAAATAACGGAGATCTTCCCTCTTCTTCCCCCATCACGTGACTGTCTTTCATAGTCTTTTCTTAAAAAAAAAAAATTAGAGTAACCTCAGCTTGCCTTAGTAAAGGGTCCATCCTCTTTGCCTCCTGTTGCTCAAAGCATTTGACCTGAGCTTGCTTTGGTCTCACGCACCAGATTTAAGGCCAAGGCACTCTCCTGGGTCCTGGTCGTGTCCGGAGATTTCTGATGAACTATCTCATGGTGTTTGGTCAGAAAGCTTTTCTATACAAAATTTAAGTCAGACTGCTACCAGTCATATCCCTTTTCATTTTATTTATCCAGTTCTCTCCAAATCCAGTGTTTGTCCTGTGTCAATGCGTGCGATGCGCGTCTGGCTCCACATTTTCATTTTCTCTCCTATAGACGCTTCCCTGTTCTGCGTGCCTGGCTTTTCCCAGGCACCTCCTCTTCCTGCCGACATTGTCTGCATGTCTCCCACACGGGTGGTCAGGTTTTGGGTGATGACAGAGGGCCTCTCAGATTTAAATTGTGACCTAAGCCCAAACGGCGTGGCTCAGTGGTTGAGTGTCAACCTATGAACCAGGAGGTCACCGGTTTGATTCCCAACCAGGGCACATGCCTGGGTTTCAGGCTCGATCCCTAGTGTGGGGCATGCAGGAGGCAGCTGATCGATGATTCTCTCTCATCATGGATATTTCTATCTCTTTCTCCCTCTCCCTTCCTCTCTGAAATCAATAAAAAAAATCAAGATAAAAATAAATGATGATCTAAGACCTGGGAGAGGGCGGGGAGGGCTGGAAGGGGAGAGTGGGCAAATGCAGTGTCCGGGAGTCCCTGCGTCACAAGTTTGTAGAGGAACACAGATCACTGTGGAAGCAAAACCCATGTGCGAACTCTAAGCTGGAAGAGCACGCTGGCTCATTGCTACTGAGCTTTATGTGTCCCTCGGCTTATCTCATTGCCTCCCCGTCCCCGGGCTTCCGGGGGCTGTTGCCATGCCTGGGAGATGGCTTGTCATACTCCCACCTTTCAAAGCAAATTTGGGTGGGGTGTCTCTCTGCCTGTTTTTCTCAGCAACTAGAGCCCCGGATAATGTAAACAAAAGTAAACCTTTTATCCCCTCGATTTATTTGACTTACAGTGTTTGGTTTTGAGGCCTCTGAGGATTTTCCCAGCATAAGCCAGTCGAGTGGGACAGAAAGTAACTATGACAACAAGCTCAAAGATCACAGCCTCATTCTCACCCCAGTTTCCACAGAATAGACGGCGCTTTAAGTGTTTGAGTAAACTTGAGTCCCATGCCAAAACCTGACCGTTCCCTTTGGGCCGATCGGCTGACTTCCACACAGGTAAGGAAGGAGTGGGGACGGTTTCCTCCAGTCAGGTTCCGAGTGGCAGAGTGTTGTTCTTCCATGTTTCAGAGACAGAACTGTCAGACTTCTGGCTGTAAAGCCAGCGGCCACACTGCTTCCATCATCGGCAATCCATTCCTCAGGGAGGAGGGAGCAGCCGTCTGCGGTGTGAGTTCCACACTCCCTGTCTCGGACACGTTTCGATTCATGAGCATTTATAGAGGGATTCAGCACCTCAGAGTGGGCGAGGAGTGGGTTTCTTATTCCCCGGGAAGCCAGATCACTGATTCTTGATACTTTGGGTGAAGAAAAATAGTTAAAATCAGGCTAAGAAAATGTTTACGCGTTGATGTAATTTCAGAGTGAGCTAATCTTTGTGTTCTGTTTGTTCCCACTTTTAAAACTTACTGGCCTGCATTGCTAGCACAGCATCCCACAGAACATGCGAAACTTACCATGTGAGACTTAAATTTTCAAGTCTGTCCGTTGTGAGAAAATAACTGACAATCAAATCCTCCGTCTGCCGGCGGGAGAGCTTTCTGAGGATGCTCCACAGTGTGGCGACTGTTCCAGCCGCCGGCTTTCTCTTCGGGAAGACGGCAGTGTTTGCTTTGAATAACAGAAGCCAAGTTTACCATTAGTGTCAGCAAAACGTCACTTCGATGATACGACTGCTACAGAATCAGCACAGTGTACTGCGTACACTGTCATCGCAGGACAGAGGATTTGTGACTGGACGTTACGCCTCTCCCAGGTGAAAAGTATTTCCCTTTCTCCAGGCCCTGAGGGTCCTTTCCCCTGTTTGCTTCTAGAAACTTCATACCTTAGTTTTCATGATTTGGTAGGTGCTGCACAAGTTAATTTTTGTGTATCACGTAAAGTAGAGGTTGAGAGCCCTTATTTTTTACATATGTATATCCAACTCCTGCCGAACTGTTAAAAAGATGACTACGGTTTTCCATCTAATTGTTCTGATGTCTTTCTCAAAATTACTTGCTCACACGAGTGTGGGTATATTTCTGGAGCCAATATTCTTTCATGTGATAGAGGAGGATCCTGCGCATCAGAACTGGGTGAAGCCAGCTGGTGTCACAGAAGTGCCTGATGTGGGAACCCCGCACACCTGATGCTGGAGGTGCTGTGCTGTGGCCGTGGCTGAGAGGAGGCGAAGACAGAGTCTTTCCTGTTCGATATGAATTACATTTCTTTTATACCTGCACGTCTATGAGATGTTTGATTTCTTTTGTGTTAGTTTGGGTAAATTGTGTTGTCCAGGACTTTGTTCAGTTCGTCTAAGTTGTCGAATCTCATGGGTAGGAAGTTTTTTACTTCGAGCCCTTTTTTTTTTTTTTTAAAAAAAAATCCAAACTCTTTAATTGTGATGAGGACAACATTTTAACACACTATATTTTTAGAGCCGTTTTAGGTTCACAGCAGGATTGAATCCTACTTACTTTATGTTTAATTTGCTCTTCCTTTTATAGATTCTGAAGGTGAAATCTTAGGTCATTTATTTTTGAATCTTTCTTCTTTTCCAATAAAAACTCTTAAGTCTATCAGTTTTCCTCTAAGCACTGCTTTAAATTCATCTAACATGTTTTATTTTTTATCGTACCCTTGAAAATATCTTCTGACTTCTTTTTATATTTACACGTAGTCCCATTGGCGTTCTCCAGAGAAACAGAACCATTAGCGAACAGAGAGTCTATTATTAAGTGAGTAGTTTTCACTAAACTGGGACATTTTCACACATTATTTCTTACTTTTTGTTCCCTTTTCTTTCTGGGACTCCAAGTACATGTATTTTAAACCACTTGAACTTCCCCTTCAGGTCTTTGAAGTCCTATCTCTCTGCTCTCCTTTCCTGTTACTCAGATTGCATTATTAGGTCAAGCTGCTGTTAGTGTACTGAACCTCTTCTCTGCTCTCCAATCATATCCAGTCACTTTTTATTTTGGTTACTGTAGTTGTTAGTACTATGGTTATTTTAATAATATCTCTTTCTATGCAGTGTTTCCCCATTTTTATCCATTTATTATGGCCATTGTTGTAATACCTGATTTAAAATTGTTTTCTGCTCATGCAAACATTTAGGTCACTTGAAAGCTGATTTTTACCAACTGCTGTTTCCCTTGAATATGGTCACATTTTTATGTCTTATCCTACTCTACTATCAATTTTAAATTCTGTTAGGTGATCAATAGGGATTTTATGGAATTCATTAATTCATGTGGGAAAAAAAGCTAAGTGATTTTGCTTGGTCATCCAATTGATTTTTGCTGAGTCATCCAATTTATTTTGCTGAGTCATCCAAATGATTTCTGGAAGTCATTTAAGTGATTTTGCCAAGTCATCCAGAAATGCACATAAGGAGAGAATTAATAGTCATTCAGGACAGAGGTGGTAAATTGGAAAAATTCAAAGTATAATACAGATTTTTTTCCCCTTCTCTACATTAAATGATACCAATTATATCTGGGGCAAAAATTGAAGGAATTTTTAAAAAGCAGATTTACATAGGAACCACTATTGAAGAAACACTTGACCTAACAGGTTTCCTGGTACTGGGGAAGAGCCATGACCAAGTTTACTAAAGGAATTCTGGATCCTCTTAGAGTGTCAGTTTCATTTAGTCCTTTTATTTTTTTTAGTTCCCCAGCATCATGAATTTTGATTAGAGAAAGTCTCACTGTGTGCGGCTGCTAATAAAATAATGTGATTAAACTCTCAAAATATTTGGCAAAAGTTCTGAGGTAGAGCCTAGCTGATGTGGCTCAGTAGTTGAGTATTGATTGACCCATGAATCAGGAGATCATGGTTAGGTTCCCAGATGGGGCACATGCCTGTGTTGTGGGCTTGATCCCCAGTAGGGGGCATGCAGGAGGCAGCCAATCAATGATTCTCATCATTGATGTTTCTATACCTCTCTCTTCTCCCTCTCTTCAAAATCAATAAAATATATTTTTAAAAAATGTCCAAGGGGTAGAAAAATTATCATCTGTGCCATGGCCTAATCCCAAATTTTGAAATGAATAGATATTCAAGCCATTAATTAGAGAGATGGCTACATTGCAGCACAAGGAGATTCTGAACTCAGGTAGACCTCCATTGCGTTGGTTTTCTCATCTGTAGGAAAGGGCTCATCATTTTTATCTCACTGGGGATTTCTTTGTGAGAAATGGGGAAGCTGCTGTGAAAAGGGTGGAGTGTAGGACTCCCCTCAGGACTGGGGAGGCACGAGCCCCAGCAGAAGGTGGTATGATTGGGCACCACTGGGACTCGCTGGCACAGAGCAATCAGAATGGGAACTTCCTTCAGAGAGGGAGAGGCCAGCACACATGAATCTAAGAGATAGAAATGTCAAAAGTTACAGGATCTCCCTGAGCCATCTCATAACACAATTTTCCATTTATTTATATTTTCTTTTATGTCCGTCAGTGAAGTTTATATTTTCTTTAATATAGGTATTGCACATTTTTCATTAGTACTATTTCTAGGAACTTGTAACTTCAGTTGTATAGAAGAAGTGAATCATCTTCCTTGTTTCTACAGTGCCTGTTTATATGTTGCTGGTATATATTAACTTTTCTATTATTACATAGCAAGGACCAAGTCAATGACTATTAATATTTATCATTCTGGATTTACTGGTAAGGATACTGTGAGTTTGTCTTCCATTATTTGTATCTCCCTTCCCCCTATTTTACAGCATAAGACTAAAAAAGAATGTTGAATAACGGTGGTAATGGTGGAACTATTTTGTTCTGATTTTAATGGAACATGATGTGTGTGTTACATAGGACTTTTGCTTTGAATTTAATACAGGTCTGCATTGTTTTCTTACTCAAGTAAAATGTCTGGGGATGGTGCCCAGGAAATGTATTTTGGGGAGACTCTTTAAGGGATTCTAATGCACAGCCAGTTTGCAAATCCAAAATAAGAGACATAAAATTTAACCCACCAGCAGCTCAGCTCCAGCTTTTTGGTTTTTCTGGACTTGAACAAACATTCACTTGGAGCAGTTTTAGAAACAGGACACATGCACAGGTACATGCACATGCACGGTTTCTCTAGAAAAGATCAAGCTCACTAAGTGGAAGGAGAAATCTCATACTGGGAAGCATGCTAAAAATTTCAGATTTCAGTATAGTAATTACACTATTATCAATGTTTGGTCCTCTCTGGGGCTTACTGGTATACTTTTCTGTCAATCAAAGCATATGGTGCCATTTAGGTCCAGGGTTAGGTCAAGAAAGAATTATCAGTTGTATGACTTGGAGCAGGTTCTCAGCCTCAGTTTCTCTGTAAAATGGGATCAAATGGACTCATTTACAGGTTATTGTGTGAATTGAAGATGGCAAGTAAAGTACCTAGCCTATAAGAAATGACATTTTTTTTTTGCTGTATATAAACACTAGGAAATGAATTAACTTTCCTTCTGTATCTTGACCCCAGATAGAACAGCTGCTTTTTCTGTAAATAACCTCACACAGGTGCAATTATTTACAGATCTGGGCCTGCTATATAAAGAATGTGTACACAAATAGTTATTTGTAGAAAAAGGAAATCTACCCTTCATTAATACAACATCGATTTCCTAAGGTTCATCTCTAAGGTTAAGAAAATAGTTTTACTCTACCTACTTCGAAGAGCCACAGACAACTGGCATGGAAACTCTTGAGGAGCGACAACTGGGTAAGCAGTTTTGAGAATAACCTGAGAAAACCTCTTTAGTTTATGAATTGGCTGTGATCATTGCAAAGTTTTCTAATCATAATAAAAGATTTTGAAAAGAAACTAACAAGCAAACACTTTTAGTTAAAAAATGAGAAAGAGAAAAATAATTGTGGAATATTGAGTGTTAGTAAGATTGGGAATGTGCTACCAAGGGAAATTAGAGATTGCCCCTCTCTAAGGATCTTTTGAAAGTACTGTAATGCGTTGCATATCTGGGATAGATCTTGTGGGTACAGAATAGTTCTACCTGGATAGAGGGGTAGGAGATCCATATCCATAGGCTGGCCAATTCTGTGAGTATTTTAGTAACTTTGTGCAATGTGCTTTATACTGAATGCCTCCACAGAACCAACAGAACCCGGAGGTAAATGCTGAGCTCCAAGTCAGCCATTGCTGGCACCTACGGCCCTTTCACTCCTTCCACCCTATTCTCGGGAAAAATTCCCTGCTGGCCTCTGCTCTGAGGTTTACTCTTTGCCCTGCAGTGGCCTTTGCCTCGGCTCCCATCCTCAGGGCCTCAGATCTGGTATCCTTTTCAGAGCCTTTGAGGCTCAGTGCTGGAGTCACATGCTCACTGCCCAGCTCTACTTGATGAAGAGGAGACTGTGAGAAACCCCATGGGGGCTCCTGTTTCATGGGTCACTTTGACGTCTTCTCTTCCATCATGTACTGAGGCAGCTCTGGATTTCTGGATCGGGGCCTTGATTCTCCTTACCTGGGTAACACCTGTAGTGAGCAGAGAGTTGACTGGGCAAGACAATAGGGGGACGCTTATTATTATTTTTAAACATGTCCATTCCCAGAAAGAATACAAACGTTATCATAAACTCACCTAACCTAACAGAGAGAAGTGGTTTTGTTTTTTAAAAAGATACCACATTTGGAATGATTTCTCTGCCCCACCTCAAGCTGACTGCTGGTTCAACCTGGAGGGGCCATAGGCAGAGGGTCTGGCTTTCGCTAGCATTTCAGATTCACAGATGGGCACCAGGGGAGAATTCTCTTCCTCTGAGCACATTCCACCAAGTGGTAATTTTTCTTCATAGAGGTCAAGTTCACATAACATAAAACTATTCTAAAGTGTTGAGGTCAGTGGCATTTAGTACACTCATAATATTGTAGCCACTACCTGTATCCCAACAATCTCATATCCTTTATTTTCTGTTCATGCGTTCATGATATTTGACCCTAAGAGAAAGGACCTTAGTTCTGTATGAGTACATATGACAGAATGCAGAAAAGGGCGTAGACTCAGAGCTTTGCCTCTTACATGTAGGACTTTGATATTTTTGCATTTTTGTTTCAATATCGTCTCTATGGTGATTCCATATTTATTGTACCAATAGTTTCATTTTCAAATAAGGCCTCTAGTATATGACAAATATCAGAAAAGTCCTGTTTTCATCATTATTTTCATTGCTTTTTGTTATTGCTTTTCTACTGATGTTGCATCAGTCAGATTGTCCTCAAATTTAGCGTAGGCTGAGATGTTTGTGCTGAAAAATCTATGCACCGAACAAGTGATGCTTACTACGAACTGCTTTGTCCCTGATTATATCCTTTCTTTTTAATGTAAATGTTTATATTCCATACAATAATGTTCTTATTTTCAGATTTTAATATTTAATTAATTTAATCCACTACCCCAAATTTTTCGTCTGCGCATTTTACTCTTTCTTGGACCAAACTTATTGAAGTTGAAGTGCCATTGCTCTCCCCCTCCTGTGAAACTCATCCTGTGGAGAGACGTTAATGAGACATGACTGAGGAAGGGTGCACAGGTGTGCTCGACGGGCTCAGATTGGCAGCTCTCTGACACACACTGCACAGGCGCACACGCACGCTCGCACACATGCACAGAGAGCCCGGCCTGATCAAAGACTTCCATTTGGTTGAACTTGGCAATGATTTTGAAATGTTGACAACTGTCAAATTAAGATCACCCAAGCCATTTCACAGGCTCAAATTTGGATGCAGGTCTCAGAACAGAAGGAGATAGCTACTGGCTACTGCCCAAGTAACTTCACCATCTATCATCCGGTGAGCTGTGCTTTATGAAATGAAGCCACACAGAGATGGGGGAGGTCAGCATCCGCCTTAGAAAGCATTTCTTTCCACATTCACCTCAGTTTGAAGGAAGCAAAGAGATGAATCCTTTATTGAAAATTTGCATATAAGGAGCTTGCTTAGGGTTGCTTAACTTTTCTTTATAAGCCCTCCTCTCTCTTTTTGTCCTAACCCTGGAGGAGCAAGAGTGTCTTTCAATGGGGGCGGGGGTGGTGTGGTGTGTGTGGGGGTCTCCAGTCCTCCAAAGGGTCTCATTTTCCATATTTGGTCATGGTGATGTGTTCTGTGGCTATGCCTCATGCTCATGCTCACTTTTCACTGTCAGTCCCAGTTACAATGTCCATGTGTCTATGGTCTTTTTCTCCATGCTAAGCTTTTGAAGAGCAATGACTATATCGTCTCAATTCAGGTCAGTATTTTAGCGCCCCGTGCATTCTGCACAGAAGAGGAGCTTCTTAACCAGCGATGCCCATGCATTGAGAAGAAGCGCGGGTGTTGGTGCATGGGAATTAGACATCATTTTTCTTGAGTTGCCATCTTTATTGGGCCTGATAGCAGAACAGAAAGATTTAAATGATTTACTGGAAACTTTTTCTTTGTAATGCTTGATTAGTTATCTATCAGCGAATTACTCAGCTCACATTTGAATGGAATATGTTAGTTAGAAAAATGAGCATTCTGATAGTTTGCAGGAGGGGTTCTCGTCTGGGCAGGTAGTGCAATGCCTGCACGCATAATAGATGCCATGGACAGGGAAAGGGCTGCCTCAGGCACTTCTCAAAACCCCTTTATCCAGGGACCTGTTCCAGTTTATTAATAAATTTACATGTAGGGTACAGAAGGAATTAAATCAACCACCAGCTAAGTTCGGGGTCAGTGGTAATTGTATGAAGTGACTGAGGTCGAAGATAACAGCCAGTGTGATAATGGTCCTAACATGTGGTGTGCATCACTCAGGCCTCTAAACTCCTGTAAAAAGAAGCTGCAACAACATGTGGATGGCTGGGTGTCCAGACCACAGACAATGGGACGTGGGAACAGAATGCATGGAAAATCATCAACATATTGGAATATTCTTGCATTTCTTTTATGGTTGTGGATTAGAATATAGTTGAGTGCTGATATAATAAAATGACCATGCAATTGGCTAAACAGTTGTCAACCTTTCAAAATCGTTGCTAAAAGCAGACCATTCTATTAAATATGCAGGCCTTCTTGCCTGTGGGACATGAAATGATAACTAAATACCCACTGAGAGGCTATTTGGGATGGCTTGGGCACTTCTTATCCCATTACCTTTTTCACCTATCGCCCAACTCCCCTCCCATCTGGCAACAGTCAAAATATTCTCTGTATCTATGAGTCTGTTTCTGTTCTGTTTGTTCATTTATTTTATTTTGTACATTCAGTTATTGATAGATATGTATTTATTGCCATTTTATTGTTCATATTTTTTATCTTATTTTTTTTTCTTCTTAAAAAAGACCCTTTAACATTTCATGTAATATTGGTTTGGTGGTGATGAACTCCTTTAGCTTTTTCTTGTGTGGGAAGCTCTTTATCTGACCTTCAATTCTAAATGATAGATTTTTGGAGTAATCTTGGTTGTAGGTCCTTGCTTTTTATCACTTTGAATATTTCTTGCCACTCCCTTCTGGCCTGCAATGTTCTGTTGAGAAATCAGCTGACACTTTATGGGAGCTCCTCTGTAGGTGACCAACTGCTTTTCTCTTGCTGCTTTTAAGATTCTCTCAAGGCTACTAATTGCAAAACTTCAGAGATAAATTCTTTCTTTTTCCATTTGCTCTGTTGAAAAAAGTGGGAATGGAAATGGGAATGTCTTTGTTTCCTACCTTGAAAGATGGTCTTGAAGGCAAATTAAACAACAGTTATAAAAATGCCTACAATGGAAAAATCAGTACAGCCAAAATGATGTGAGATAATAATTATCCTTGGTAATAATGGGTACCGACGCAGTGTGTTTAGTGGGTCAGATTTGAAAAATCATATGTGATCAAAGTAAAGCAATTTCATTTGTATTCAGGACCTTGGTGGCTCCAAACACAAAATGTGGTTTCTTGAAAAGAAATGCATTATAATATTGGTTTTCATTACTAAATAATATTACGTTTTCTGAGCATTAATGACTCAAACTCCAGGTAAAAATTCATTGCTTCAAAAATCACCTATTAAAATAATCTCAATAAAATGGAAGTGCTGGGAAGACGCATGAGAGGGGAACATGGGCATATACCATTGGCATCTTTCATTCATCTCAAGCTGGGGAAAATCCAGCTTCTGCATACCTCTGAGGACACTCCTAAACTGGCGGGTGGCATTTCCCTGTCATGCTTCCCGTAATGTTTTCTTTACAGGGTTTATTTAGCCTTCACAAATATTACCTAGATTTACACTGAAAAATAATCTTTCTGTGTGAATTTCACCAAAGGGTACAACTGTGATTTAGTAGCAAACATCACCTCTGCTTCAAGGTTTTTGGTGGGAGAGAAGCTGGGAGCTGTGGGAGTGGCCAGGCTCAGCCCCATGGCGGAGAGAAGTCCCAGTGGGTGCACTGGAAGGTGCTGGTGCGGTTAGCAGGGCCTTCAGGTCTCTCTGCTGATGTCTGAGGAATGACAGGGCTTGAGTGTGACAGCTTGTGTTCTCATGGTGGAGATGTGGGGAGGGCTGTCGCCTGCTCTAGCCACAAGATGTCACTAGCACTGCTTGGTGACCATAGGTGACAGCAGCACATGCTGTTCATAGGATTAGCCGATTGCCTTTACTTTTTTATGCATAGTTTTAGGGCATCTTAATGCCCGATGACCACTCAGGGTGCAGAGGGGGCCCCCTTTACTTGCCTAAATACATGTAAATTATATCATTTCTTTGATACCTGGAAACTCAGACGGGGGAGTAAAGCTGCATACGTGGATAGGGCAGATAGACACAGGTGTGTGCTCAGGTTGTGGGGCACAGGAGAAGCTTGTGCACTTTTGTTAATAACATTTAGGCAACATTGTCTTACCCAGCGAACTTCAACTGTTTTGAATGGTTAAGTGGTTGGAGTGTGTATGACATCCGGGCATTTTATCCCATTAGAGTGTCATTATCCTCCAAATAGGAAATCTCCGTTAAATAAAACAGCTCCTAGGAAGGGTTCCGAGTGCCTAAGAGAGTATTTCCTGCTTTGGAGGTCCCAGCTGGTTAGGCTTCCTGCGTCCTCCATCCCTTCCTGTCCCTTCTCCTGCATTTCCAGGCCTCCTTCCCACCATCTCCACGTCCCACCCAGCGGGGATTCTGGGTCCAGCAATAACGGGCATTTTTATTTATCCCACATGAGGGACACAGTTGCTTAAGGAAGTGCAAAAAGAATGACTTTGTGGTTCAACAGCCGTGTGTTTCTGTGGGATCTGCGTACAACGCGCATGCTCTCCGCAGTGGGGTGCCCTGCAGCGCAGGGGGAGTGCTGGGGGCTGGAGACATACTCTCCTTGTTTCTTCTCCATGATGCACATCCTGGTCCCCTGAGCACAGGAGCTTCTTTCACACTGACAATCAAGCCAGAGGTTCAAGGCCTCCCTGTAAACACATCACCTTGATGGACAGGTAAACTCTTGAAAGAATGGTTGCACACTTACCTGTCTATCCTTCAGGTTAGGGAGGTCCAGGCCATCGGGGTTTATGGCAGATGGGCAAGACACAGGTACAGGGTTGGGGTGCAGGGTGACTTCCTTCCAAATGAGGAGCTGGTTAGAGGGGTGGGCAGGCTGCTGTGTAAAATATTATTAAAGGCGGTATTATAAAAGGCGGTATATTTTGTGGGTTGAATCTGTAAGAGGTGTATTCTTACCCAAGTTTAACAAACTATCAGGGCCATGAAATGAAGTTTTACCTGGTTATGCTTTTCTTTCCTAGAGATTTTCATGCACCCATAGGTGCCAGTTGTTCTGTGGAACACGCAGCCCCTATGTCACCGGTTACCAGTGGTGAACGCCAATTGGGAATTGATTGGAATTAATTTTACATGAAAATTATACAATTTTTTTTAACCCTGGCAGATTCCTTCAGGCCTGATGTATGTGTATTTTGACGGAGAAACTAAGAGCATGCACATTGTATGCAGTAAAAATGGATAACAGCACACGGGACTTCCCTTGGTATCTATGGGGCTGGGCATAGAATACTGGAAAATCTGTGGCCAGAGTGTGGGGATGGGGGTTAGACCTCCTGCAGTGTCCTGATAGGACATCCTCACTGAGCACAGCGTGGCCCTAATTTTATAATTCCCCACTTCACGGAGCCAGAGAGCTGCTGAGGCCTCAGAGCTTCCCCAAGGTACTCACAGGTCGGCCAGAAAGTGGGTAGTGTGCCCAGAGGACGTGATGCACTGGGCGGCTGCCCAACTCCAGGCCCACCCCCTTCCCCAGGGCAGTGGGATAAAGTCGCCAAGGAATTTAGCTTCCCTGCTGCATGGGGGTCTCAGTGCAGGCAGGGCACGGAAGTCATGATTTCCCTGTGCGAATCCATGGTCTGCTGCTAGCATTCGTCACAGAAAGTCATATGTGTGCTCAGAGCTGGTGACGAGGGCCATGGGTGGCCTGGCTCTCTGTCCCGGAGCCAGCTCCCTCTGCGCAGGAACTCTCCCGTTTTAGCCCAGGGAAGGGGGTGGCTGCTGCCTGTCCCGGTGTTGTGGGCCTGGCTTGTGGGATTCCCCACCAGTGACCGCTCCAGCTTGTTCCATGGATACCACGGGGTTTTCGTTTTAAGTGGGATGATGTGATTTTTCCTGGGAAACTGCGGTCCTTCTGCCGCCCCCGCTGCACAGCTATCATCCTCCTGGCCTCCTAATGGCGCTTCAGAGAGAGATCAAAGTCTCCCAGATAAGTGCTCTTTTACACAATGTTCCTGACACTCCATTTTGTAAACAGTTTTTTCTCTTTTTTGGTTGGGAGAACATATAAACATGCCGAGTGAGATGGATGGACTGTCACTTTCCTCTTTCATTCTCTCCTCTTTGACTTCGGTTAGTGGGCAGGAAGTCCAATCAGCGCTTCGCTGACACCCCAAACCCGACCTGTCTTTTACACATGCAAAAAAAAAAAAAAAAAAAGATCAGAAACATGTAAGAAAAATCGCCGCCTCAAATTTCCATCGCCTTCCGCCTGGGACGGCAGGCAGTTGTGGTTTTTTTCTCTTTAGATACATTTCTTAAGGTGAGGACTGCGGGGCCTCTCTGCTCAGTCGCCACAAGGAACGAGGAAGCCACCACCGCCCCAGCGCTGAGCCTCTCCCAGAAGAAAACACAAAACAGACCGAAACACAAGGCGAAAGGGAACGGAGTGTTTGGCTGTCTCTGGTCTAGTTTCTCCAAAATACGGGCTCCCTGTGAGCACAGATATAAAACTCCAGAGCTCCGCTTAGCACCACGAGCACAAACTTTTCAGATCTGTTCCTTCTCTTCTACTTCAGTAATTGCAAACAGATTTCGATGACTGCTGCTAACACAGGTTTTACTTCCTGGGCACTGGCGGCTGCCAAGCTCTGGAGCGTGAGGAGGATCGTGTGCCGATGAGGCCTCTGCACAAACTTAGCAGCTGTCCACACGGTCACCATGTGAGGGCCCGTTCCCAGGAGGTGTTTTTTCTTTTTCATCTGTAAAATAGCAGCGGCTTCCTCGGCTTTGGTGAAATGCCCGTTTTGGACACATCCGGGTGTGAGAGGCTATGTTGGAGCCTACCTTTATGTAGGGGAACCTCACTTGATCTGGGGTGGAGTCAGAGGGTTCTCTAACCTCCAGGGCCTCTGGGAAGTCTTGCTTGTTGTGGTCCTTGCCTGATGGCTATCTTGTGTATGTCACTCTCTACCAGGGGTGGGGAACATCTGGCCCTCAGGCTGTATAAGGCCAGAGAAATCATGAGGTCTGGCCCTGCCAAGACATTAGGGATGAGTTCATTCAATGTTTGACCAAATATAGCAGGCTATTTTTTAAGTTGATAATTTTGTATGGCCTGTGAGCGAAGTTATAAATATCAAAATGGCCCTTGTTCCCCACCGCTGCCTAGACCCCGGGCCAAGGCGTCAGCTCCCTAGACAGGAAAGCCTGAGTGGGGCTCCCTGTGGGGGCAGGAGGGGAGGTGTGTGCGGCCTCCTTCAGGGCTCCTGCCTTCCTTCTCTGCCCTGTTCTCACTGCTCTCACCTGCCGTTGCCAGGACGGAGGCAGAAGCTGGAGGATCTGGACTGGAGTCCAGACCTCTCCACTGCTTCGCTGCTTTACTCCCTGAATTTCATTGGTTTTCTGAGTGTCCTTAGCTCAATGCTGGTGGTTTAGACACAGAAGGGTGTGGCTTTTAGCCTGGTTCATACGACTGCCTTACTCCTTTGCAGAGGCTGTTGGCCAAAGAGAGAGAGAGAAGCCTGGCATATCCGTGATGTCTGCGTGGCCGTTTTGAGGTGCTCTGCACGATTCAAAGTGAAGTCCAAATTCCAGGTTGACACGTGCCCCTGCCTTGTTCCTGTGCTCTGGTGAGGCCCAGCTGTTGCACCTGAACCGGGGCCCTGCTGCCTCCAGCACACAGATGTCTACGGGCTTCCTGTCGCTGCTGCTTCCCCGGGGCCCTGCTGGTGATCCTGCAAGAGCTGATCCATGCATCCGCCTCAAAGAGCTTGTCTGCTATTTTGCATAAAAATTTTTCATTAAAAAAAAAAAAAAGCCCAAAGAGCAGAGTTGCTGAGTGAGCAAAGGAGAAGGGGCCTCTCAGCCCTGGGACTCCCGCAGGCCAGGGCTCGGCCCTGAGACAAATGAGTGGCTGGAGTCAGCCCGCCCCTGAAGAGCAGCGGTGGCTCACAATCAGAAATCCGGACACGCACAATTTGGCAGCCTCCCCACCAAAGCTTGGCACTTCCATGTCTGAATTAATGTGGACTTTGGAAGTTTCTTTGACCTTTGAGTGTGAGGAGAGGAGGTGGGGGGTGGTGGTGTGAAGAGACGCTGGGCTGCCAGTCTCTGGAGTTCCTGGGATGGGGTTCTCTCGAGAAGGAGCACTGGACATGGTGAGGGCCCCTGGAGGACATTTCCCTCTTCCAGAGCCCACAAAGTCAGCTTGGAGCCAGGGCCCCTCCCCAAGGCCCCAGCCACAAGAAGCAGCCCCCATAAGCAGGCATAAATCGGGGCGTCCGATGAAATCCGGCATGGATGGCAAGTAAGTTATTAGCCCCCTGTGAAACTAATTGTGATACGGATACACTCATTTTTGCAATGTCTTTCAAACACCAGTTGTGATGGGAAACAGCTGTTAGATCCAGGGGAAAAAATAAAAGGAAAGAAAGAAGAGAGGAAAGCTTGGGATTCACAATCATCCTAATGTCTGTCTTCTCTCTTCCTGCCACAAAGGCACTCATTCCCCTATTATCCCCCAGACAATGGTCCCTGCGGGGGGCGCCCAAGGAGCCAGGCCTGCCCAGAAAGTTCATCTTCAGAGGGGAAGACAGAGAAAAAAGGTTCCCTTCTCCTAACGTGGGGAAATGGCAGGCGTGTAAAATAGGTTAGAGACTCGGTTAAAGCCAAGAAGTCTCAGGGAGCGGGAGCAGAGGCGCTAGGAATTGTCCTTTGACTGCGTGCTCCTTTATAAGGGCACGGTGCATGGAGAAGGGGTTCAGATCTTATTTAAGGAGGCCGTAAAGGAGATGATTAAAGGGTTCAGAATAAACCAGGCTCTGTGATAAAACCCTGCAGGAACTGCTGGAATCGGCTTCATGTGTGACTGACTCCCGACTTCTGTCCTGGCCGGGGCCCTGGTCCTGTGGTCTGATCCATCCCTGCACTC
>PVJC01025973.1:0-24365 GCA_004026665.1 Murina feae | reverse complement strand
TTTTTTTTTACAGAGAGGAAGGGAGAGGGACAGAGAGTCAGAAACATCGATGAGACAGAAACATCGATCAGCTGCCTCCCGCACACCCCCCACTGGGGATGTGCCCGCAACCAAGGTACATGCCCCTGACTGGAATCGAACCTGGGACCCTTCAGTCCGCAGGCCGACGCTCTATCCACTGAGCCAAACCAGCTAGGGCTAAGATCTTCCTTTTTTAAGGAAAGTTTTATATTAAGATATAATCAACAGACAATAAACTGTACACATTTAAAATATGTAATTTGATAAGTTTTGGCATATGTATGAACTACCCTCACAATCAAAATAATCAACATATCCAATACCTCTCCAAACATCTTCATGCCCCTTTAGAATCTCTCCCTCTCCTACCCCACACAAACTCAGGCAACTATTGGTCTGTTTTTGTCACTGTTGATTAGTTTGTATAGTCTAGGATTCCATATAATGGAATCATACAGAATGTACTCTTGTTTTGCTCTTTACACAGTATAATTACACTGCTTCTAGTTTGGGGCTGCCACAAGCTCTATGTACATATGCTTTCATTTCTCTTAGGAAGATACATAGGAGTATAGTGGCTGGGTCATATTGTAGGTGTGTAGCTAACTTTTTCAGAAACCGTCAGACTATTTTCCAAAGCCATTGTGCCATTTTAGGTCCCAGCAGCAGTGCATGGAAGGAAGTTCTGGTTGTTCTGCATCTCGGCCAGCACTTGATATGGATAATCATTTTAATTTTGGCCCTTCTATTAAGTGTATGGTGGTATCTCATTGAGATTTTTTAACTCACATTTCCATAATGACAAGGATGTTGAGCATCTTTTCATATGCCTATTTGCCACCCATATATCTTCCTGGATTAACTGTTCAAATCTCTTGCCCATTTTTAAAATTGGGTTGATTGTTTGCTTACTGAGTTTTGAAAGTTCTTTACGTATCATGCATACAAGCCTTTCATTAAATACTAGAGGCCCAGTGCATGAATTTGTGCATGAGTGGGGTCCCCTTACAGAAAATTCCTGTAGGGTTTTTCTTAAATTCTGGTGCATGTCATAATCACCAGAGGATGTTTTAGAAATACAGATTCCCAACACACCATCTCTAGACCCCAAAGAATCAGGAGCAGGAACCCTGTCGCATATGTTTAAGCTTCTACAGGAGATTCTGAGCAAAGTTTAGGAGGTTTCGTCATGGAGAAGTGCTGTGGACACCCGGTTCAGGCGGCTGGAATAGCATTAACTTCCAAAACTCCTCTCCTCGGTATTCCTTTTCTTCCTTTTTCTCTACTTGCTGCGTAGGTTTCTCAGTTCTTTCTCTCCCTAGCAAAACAGACTTTCACAAATTATTTTCAAGTGATGCTGTAGGGATGTCAAATTGGCATGCTTTCTCATACTTCCTGCCAAGAAAAATTACAGTCCACAGCCCCTGCTGCCTAGGAGTCCCCGCGGGCCGCAGTGCACTGGCTCAGCGTGCCTTCAACCAACGCCAGCGTTGGGCACCACCACTCGGACCCGTATTTCCAACACATCCTCTGATGATTATGACATGCGCCAGAATTTGAGAAAAACCCTACAGGAATTTTCAGTAAGAGGAGGATGAAAACAATAGAAAATCAAGCCTCATTCCTGGTCAAAAAATTCCTTCTCAGCTGCCTGCCATCTGGCCTGTCTCTGAAGGATAATTGCTGAGAATGAGAAATTAAAAAACATTTTAAAGCTTAATAATGATAATGGCAACAATAGTAATAATAAATGGTAAGCTGAGCAGAGGCCGTAGCATGGTCCCCTGCAAAAGCAGTGCATAAGCCAGGCCAGCCTGCTTCCTGCTCTCTCTGTGAAGGGTCTGAGAGTGATAAATCCATGGAGTCAATGGTCAGAGTGGTGGTGCCTGGGCTGCAGGGAGAAGGGATGTTTTGTGACTTCTTAACGGTTTGGGGGTTCTTTCAGGGAAAGAAGCTTTTGTAAGCTTCTAGGGAAGCCCAGGTCAACTTCCCTTCATCTTCCCACTGTCTTCTGAGTTTTATCTTAAAGCAGGTGTGATCTGGTCATTCTACCATTTTACCCTGGGAATGTGAAACCACAGGCTTGGCCGAGGCCTCAAGAGATAGTCTAGTCAACCTGCAGACTTCCAGGCAGGTCCACATGTCAGTCCTCCTGGAGGAAAAATATAAATCATGTGTTGATGCTGACCCTGAGGACCAGCGATCGGTCTTCTCTGGTGGGAGGACAACATTCCTGCACTCTGATGAGAGATTTGAAGACAATTCCGGTCATTCTAAAGGAAGTCAACAACAACACCAGGAAATTAACACCTTGAGTGACTTTGTATGCTCAGAACCTAGTCTTCTAAACTATTCCAATCTACTATTCAACTTCTTCTTTAAAATGTGTCAATTCAACCCTAGTCCAGTTCAGAAATGTTGATGGAGCATCCAGTGGCGTGGCACTCTGCCAGACACGGGGGGGTGACTGACACCTAAGACAGCAGCCTACAATGGAAGATTGGGCCTCTTAAGTCATGTAAAAGGGCACATGTATGTGCGTGGAAACATGACCGCTGCATGTGAAAATGGTAGTGCCCTATCGGACACGCTTGTTTTAAAAGAAAGAAAGGAGTGAGGGGATAATCTTCAAGTTATAGGTGTAAATAAAAAAGTAAGATGTATAACAATCTTCTCCAATTTGTGTTGTAAAAATCCTATGTAATAAAAGGCTAATATGCAAATAGACTGAATGTCAGAACAACCAGAACAATTGAATAACTGAACAACGGGTTGCTATAACATGCTCTGGCCACCAGGGGGCATGCACGGAACATGGCAGGCATTGACCCTGGCAGGATGGTGGAGCAGGTGAGTGGGGGAGCCAGACCAAGGTGGGTGCCAGTCTCTATTATTGGGGCAAACCTCTGGTGGTTACTGAAAATTCTTTGCTCCCATGCACTGCAGTCCCACCCACCACTCACATTCGCAGCCAGTGCTAGAGCCACTTGCAGCCACTGCCAGTATGTTGTGCCAGCCCTGATTGCTTGGCACCATCAGTGGGTGTAAGCGGTGGCTGCTGGCCCTGATCACCCCTGAGGGCTTCTCCACTTTCCCCTGCTCCTGAGGGGTGATTGGGGCAGCAGCTGCTGTTCACACCCACTGCTGGTGCTGGCCCCAGTCGCTCTGCACTGTCAGCAGGTGTTAGCAGGGCCAGCGCTGTCAGTGTGTGGGAGCAGGAGCAGGGCTTCCGGCAGACAGAGGGGCGAGGGGGAGAGGCGGCGGGAGGGGAGGATGGGCCGAGACCCACCCCTGTGCCTACTGCAGCCTCATGGCCCACAGTTCCTTGCCCCCAGTAGTTTGTATAAATGACTGGAAAATCTTATCACAGGACATCTAGTTTAAATCGTTTGCTGTTATTAGAAAAGTTCACATAATAAGGAGAGAGAACAAAAAATAAAAGAAAACAAGGGAGTTTGAGGAGTGAGAGGGGGGAAAGAAACACCAGAAAAAAATATGCCGAGAGCCACATATGCCGAGAGACTTCTGCCTTTCAGAGTTCCTCCCGTGGTTCTGCTGTCTCAGGCACATGGCAACACCTGCCGGGAACGGAGGCACATTGAAGCAACTGTGCCCTGAGGAATCCGTCGGGCTCCTACCTGCGGCTCCGTCATGGGATTACATGACACCTCCAAGTCTAATGCTCAAGTTCCGAGGACGGGGTGGTGACCCAGCGAGTTCGTCCAAAGTGACCACGAAGACACCTTGGGCGCCAGGGCAGCAGGTAACATTCTCCTTTTCCAAAGAAGCTCAAAGCCTTTTCAAAAGCAAACGGAATAAAGATGTGGGCGAGCTGCCCCCTCCCTGTGATAAACGGAAGGGGAGGAAGAATGTAGGAAGCAGGTGAATTGCCAAAGAAGAGGCAGCAGCGTGCAAACCATCATTTCAGAGTTAAGTATGTACCCCTCTTCATGAAAGGAGGTCTGAGAAGCCAGAGACGTACTAGTCCCGTGAAGACTGAACAAACAATTCCCAGTGGCAAAGAGAGAGAAGCAAGTGTCCTAAGATGCTAGCAATCACGCCGATGGCAGGTAGGACACAGGACAGAATCTCGTGGACGATGCAAGCCCAGGGAATAGGGGGGCGTCCTGAGGCCACAAGCCGTCTGCAGTGTTTGCGGTTTTGAGGGTGCCAACAGCTCGGCAAGCATTTATTTATTTTTAAACTATATATACATTTTGTTGATTTTTTACAGAGAGGAAGGGAGAGGGATAGAGAGTTAGAAACATCGATGAGAGAGAGACATCGGTCAGCTGCCCCCTGCACACCTCCCACTGGGGATGTGCCCACAACCCAGGTGCATGCCCTTGACCGGAATGGAACCTGGGACCTTTCAGCCCACAGGCCGATGCTCTATCCACTGAGCCAAACCGGCCAGGGCTCGGCAAGCATTTGGCAGGCATTTATCTGAGCTGTGAAAAATTACCCTCAGAAATCAAGGAAATTAATCCAGCAGTTAAACATTTATTAAAAACAAGCTTAGAGATTATAGAGGGAAGGTCCAGGCTGAGGAGTCAGCAAAAGTTGAACCGGCTGATGTCCGCCTGCGGGTGGGCTGTGTTTGACTTGGCGCACGAAGTTCTGATGCGGGACTTCCGAGGCCCCGCGCACTGGGAGCCGCAGCCCGCACGGAGGAAGAGCCCTTGACAGCAGCTGTTCTGGAGGAAAAACGGATGATGCCACCACTGAACAAGCTGGGACCGCTGACCCCTCGGTGACGTTGGTACCCGGGGGAGGGAAGCCAGCGTTTGTTTGCCCCAGGTAACCGCTCGGCTTGGGGATTGGGCAACGCTGAAATTTAATCCCAGCCCCCAGCTGAGTTTCTCAGCACCAGCTGCCACGGCCTAACATCCCATGCCCAGGTGAACAAAGTCCTGCGCTGGGGGTGGCAAGGCTTTCCCTCCTCCAACCCCGCTGGTCATAAATGTTGAGCAAACAGGAAAGGTCGCTTGCACGCACAAGGGGGACTTCATGCACTTCTTAGCCCAGCGCTGAAAATGCGGGTGTTTGGGGACCTGCGCAGAGCTTGTTGTGGGATGGAGGTGAGGCCGAGGCTTTCCTGATGACGCTTACGTTTGTGAGTCTGTTCCTCACCAGGAGCGAGACCCAGCAAATGTCAGATCCTCATAGGCCTTTGCCAGAGGTGACGGCACAGAACCCTCAGGTAGTCAAGAGGGAAACAAAAGGACTGTTTCCTGTCCTCCTAACTTGGTCTAATTTACCTTTTCGTGAGTAAGTGTTACTGGCTCCTTTTCCTATAACTCCGTGAATTATGACATGTATAAAAATTTTACATGACCAAATAGTCATCAGGAAAAAATAAGATTTTAAAAAATCCCTTTGTCATCTTTTCGTTACATCAGAATTCGCAGCAGGCCTGCTGCATGTCTTAGAGCCGCGTGAAACCTAAATGCCCTGTTCTCTCAGCTGGGTGCTGTATGGGGAGACAAAAGTGGAAGGGCCGTGAGTATGAGCTTCAGAGTCAAACAGGCCTGGGTTCACACGACAGCTTTGTCAATTACTAGTTGTGTGACCCTGAGCAAGAGGCTTGATTCAGCTTATTGTGTGTAAAATGGAAATAATAACATCTACCTAGGGGAATATGCAAGCCAATAATACACATGAGACAAAATACACTCTGCAGAGGGACTGGAGCATAGAAAAAGCATAATATGTAGCAGTCAGTTATATTACCGTATTATTAAAATAAGCTAGAATTTTTAAATAACATTTTCTTTAAATGGCTAATGTCAAACCTTTGTAGGGGGCTTTAATATGGACCACCTTCTGGGCCAAATATGCCAAATGAATGAGTGCAAGCTGCACTGTGACAAAGTAAGAAATTACTCAACACTAGAGACGTTGCATTGAGATGTTAAAAAGAAAAATAAAACTTTCCTATCCCCAGTAACTCTTGTTGAGTCAGGTTTGTGTGTTCTTTCAGCAAGCACCTCCCATTTCAAATTGAATGAAACTTGTGGCATTTTTTTCTGATGCCTAGAGTTTGGAGGTATGACAATATTTATATTCCAATATTCCACAGTTCCAGAAAGTTTTGGTAATGACATACGGTAAATGCCAAAATAAGAGTACATCATGAAAAGCATTTATGTTTCAAATAATGTACATGAGTATTCAGAGAGAGAAGGGAAAAGAAAGGAGAGCTCATTGGAGCGCTCCTTGCTGCTATAACTTAGCCTACATTTATGCCTCACACTTGGAAGAGCGCAATGTATCAGTCATGGTTCAGCAGCAGAACGTGGAAGTACCCTGAGCACTTTAAGCAAAAAAGGATTTACTGCTGAGTCGTATGTTTACAAGATCATCAGAAGGCTTGGAGGGACAGCCTGCCACAAGCTGCTGCGTCATCGTAGTCATCACCAGAAAGGTAGGGGATCAAGAAGCTGCCCAACGGGAAATCTTATATATAAAAATGCAGAAGACCTCACCAGGAACCTGTCAGAACTAATACATGAATTCAGTAAAGTTGCAGGATACAGAGTCAATACACAGAAGTCTCTTGCGTCTCTATACACCAATAATAAATGATCAGAAGCAGAAAATTTTTTTTAGATTCTATTTACAATGATATCAAAAAGCATAAAATACCTAGGAATAAATTTAACCAAGGAGGTGAAAGACCTGTACTCTGAAAACTATAAAATACTGAAAAAGGGAATTGATAAAGATACAAATAAATGAAAGAATATCTTTTGTTCATGGATTAGAAGGATTAAGATTGTTAAAATATCCTTACTACCTAAAGCAATACACAGATTCAATACAATTACTATGAAAATACCAATAGCATTATCCTCAGAACTAAAAAACTAATCCTAAAATTTGTATGGAACTACGAAAGATTCCCAAATAGCCCAAGTAATCTTGAGAAAGAACAAATTAGAAGATACCATGCTCCCTACTGTCAAACTATGCTACAAAACTACAATAACCAAAACTATATGGTACTGGCATAAAAACACATACAAAGCAATGGAATAAAATAGAGAGCCTAGAAACAAATCCTCACTTATATGGCCAATTAACATATGGCAAAATGAGCAAGTTTATCCAATGGGGTAAAGACAATATTTTTAATAAGTTGTGTTGCTAAATCTGTACAGTTATATGAAAAAAACGAAATTGGACCACTTTCTTATACCACATACAAAAATAAATTAAAAATGGGTTAAAAAATTAAGGCCTGAAACCATAAGACTCTTAGAAGAAAATATAGATAGTAAAACTCTTTGCCATCACTTTTAACAATGTCTTTTTGGATATGTCTCCTCAGGCAAGAGCAAAAAACAAAAACAAAAAAATAACAATAGGGCTATATCAAAGAGTTTTTGCACAGCAAAAGAAACTATCAACAAAACATAAGTACAACCTATTGAGTGGGAGAATATATTTACAAACGATACATCTGATAAGAGGTTAATATCCAAAATATAAAAGGAACTCATCTAGCTTAATGCCAAAAATACAAACAATCCAATAGAATAATGGGCAGCGGACCTGAGTAGACATTTCTCCAAAGAGGACATACAAATGGTCAACAGACAAATGAAAACGTGCTCAACATCACTAATCATCAGGGAAATGCTAATTAAAACCTCTTGTAAGAGTGGCTACCATCAATAAATCAACAAATAACAAGTGCTGGTGATCATGTGGAGGAAAGTGAACCCTCATGCATTGCTGGTGTGATTCTAAATAGCACAGCCACTATGGAAAACTATGGTAATTCCTCAAAAAATAAAAATAAAGCTTTCATAAGATCCAGCAATTTAACTTCTGGATGTGTATCTGAAAAAAACATAAATACTAATTCTAAAAGACAGATGCACCCTATGTTCATTGCAACATTATTAGTAACAGCTAGGCTATGGAAGCAATGTAGATGTCCATCGATAGCTGAGTGGATAAAGAAGATGTGGTATCTATATAATGGAATATTCGCAATAAAAAAAGAACAAAATCTTGCTATTTGTGACAACATAAGTGGATTTGGAGAATATTATGCCAAGTAAAATAAGTCAGACAGAGAAGGAAAAATACTATATGATTTCATTTATGTGGAGTCTAAAAAAACCAAATAAATAAACAAAACAAAGCAGAAACAGACTCCTACATAGAGAAAACAAGTTGATTGTTGCTAAAGAGGCAGGAATAAGGGATGGGAATTAAAAAATACTTTGAAATATGTCTGATTAAAGAAAAGTCAGTCTAGCTTAATTTCTTGGCAGAATGAATACTCACTGTCATATATTCTTCTGTCCCAGAAATTCTCATTTCCCCCTGATAAATGCTACATAGATTAATATGATTGTATATTTAAAAAAAGACTCAAAGGAAATTTGGACAAAATAAGTAAGTCATTATTGTCTTTAAAGAAGTAGTTTGATAGATGATACCCCATAAAACTTAAAATTTTATGTCTTAAAAATTAGTTTAAACTGAATGAAAGACAAAAAGCAATGTGTGATTTTTTCCACAGATAATAAACAAAGATTTAATAACCTTAATATATAAAAAGCTCTTAGGGATTAACAAGAAAAGCATCAAAACAATAGATAAATAGGAAAACGATATTAAACAGTTCTCCAAAAGACAAATACAGATTGTCAGTAAATCTTTTATTGTTCAATTAATTAGTAAATGTTAAGTCTTAACTTAAAGCAAAGTACCATTGTAGCAAGGATGGGATGAGATTTAAAAAAAAAATTAGAGCAACCAAATTGAAAAAAAAAGGAGGAAGAGGGAGGGGGGGAAAGGGCAGGCAGAGGAGGGGAAGGAGAAAAGAAGTGGGAGGGGAAGGAAGGAGAGGGAAGAGAAAGGGGGAGGAAAGAAGAGGAAGGAGGGGAAGATGGGAGGGGGAGAGGAGAAGAAGCTGCCCCGTTATTGTCTTTGATGCATGGTTCAGGGTTCAGAAGGCCTCATGGTTTCAGCTTCCCCCCAATTACATCTCTTGTCCTAGAACTGCACTGGCAAAAATGAGTGTCTTCTGTGCCTCTCAAACCCCAGGCAGCTGCCCTTCGGACCTCTGTCACCCAGTTTGCCAGCGAAAGAGCAGACAGATACTTTATGCCAGCTTCCAGCTTCAGACATTGGGAGCGCATCTAATCCGAATCCCAGGGAACCCAAGTGTGGGAGGGTCTGTAAAGGAGCTCCCTTACTCCTGTGGGGGGCACAGGAGGAGGAGCTGGAAACGGGTGCTGAGCACAGGCCCACTCTAGCATCATGTGGTCGGGACAGAGCTGGGCTCCGAAGCTAAAGAACGAGATGTGAGCATTCTGCCCTCACCAGTAGCTGCATGATCGCAGGGAAAGCTTTGGTGCCCTCATGCGTACAGCAAGCAGGGTACGCTACAGCCTTTCTAAGGACTCTGTCAGTTCCCCAAACAACAATACGCTTCTGTAAAAAGCGTGAACCATCCCGGGCCCATCCTCCTGCCTCTTACTCTCAAGTGGAACGCTGTTTCGTCTTCGTGGCCATTGCTCTTTGGTGGAAGCTTATTTCGCCAACAGTGGCCACTGGCTCAGCTGGTTTTTCCTTACAGGATCCTTCTTGCTGCCCCCAACACGGCTCTCCTTGGGACTCGGGCATAACTGGAATGGGCTGCAGTTAGAAGCAGGAATAGGAGAGAAAAAGATAACAGTGGAGCTGAAGCTCCCTGATCCCACAGCCACATTTCTGAGTCTCCAAGGAGCCTACGCTGTTGGCCAATACTCCTCGAGCCACTTCTGTGAACATATCCGAGCTGGAAACCTGTTTCATGGTTGTAGGTGCTGCACTGGGCTTGTCCACACCCTCAGAAAATCCTTCTTCTTAAGGATCTCTCGGAACACTGCTTCTCAGACGTCCGTGTGCATGCGGGTCCCCCGGGATCTTGTTAAGACGCAGATCCCGAGTCTGGGTCTGGGGTGGGATCGGAGATTCCAGTGTCCAGTAAGCCCGGGCTGCCGCCAGGCTCCCACCCAACTCCTCCCAAGTGCATTGGAAAATATGGGTGGTATAATGTCATAAACGGAGGATTCTGAAAAAATAAGGGGTTGAAGGATTTGTTTTTGCTGTGAATACTATTTTTATTTTACTTACTTATTTTTTAATCCTCATCCCAGGATATTTTTTTCATTGAGTTTTAGAGAGAGTGAAAGAGAGAGGGAAAGACAGAGAGAAATATTGATATGAGAGAAACACATCAATAGGTTGCCTCCTGCACATGCCCCAACCAGGGCCCAGGCAACCGAGGTACATGCCCTTGACCAGAACTGAACCTAGGGCCCTTCGGTCCGCAGGCCGACGCTCTATCCACTGAGCAAATAGGCCAAGGCTATAGTAAATAGATATATATTTACAGTAAATATTAAGTGCAAGTCCTGGCCTAAGTGCATACAGTGTGTTGCTCAGAGACATACCCCACAGGGTCTGTTCTGCAGTTTCTCCCCCTTCCAAACCGTCCCTGTTTCCTTGCCCACAGCAGGCAGTACAGTACTGGAAGCTTTGAAACGTTGCTGTTGCCATCACTGCCTCAATCCTGCTTCTCTCGGCGCTCCCTCCCTTCCACCTCTCACTATTGCTTCCTCACGTCCGGAGCGGGACATCTGCCCTTTACTCTTGAATGGTATGAGATAGAGAACTCTAAAAGCTTGCAAATTTTCACACTGAAGTGTTATCATGTGTATTTAAAGAACTTCTTGCCATAGTAAGTTGTGGTAAGAAAACACAGGAAAAAAGTGACCAAAAAGAAAAAGAAGAGATTGAACAAATAACCAAAGAAGGAAACAGAAATGAAGAATGAGATGTTGTGGCAGCGTTCTATATAACAACACAGGAGTTGGAAACAAATGGACAACGCATCTCAACACAGGATACTGTGTAGCCTTTCATGCTCTCTCTTAGCTTTCGGTGGCATGAAAAATGCTCATCATATGATGTTCATGTTAAAAAGAAAATCAGGCTACACATTGGTGTACACCAAATGGAAACATAAGGGGAAGAAGGCAGGGAGGAGACAAGCTGAGGGAAAATACTGGTTTGCGTCTGCGAAACTGGCTTTTTCTGTTTCTTTGCACTTTTTTGCACTTCCTACTCTCGGTGGTAACTGATGGTGAGCACAGACTGTGGCACCAGCCTGCTGCCTCTGCTCGGCTCTACTCTCTTCGCTGCCTCCGGCTGGGCTGGTCCCCACTCTGCCTCTCCATTACCCCCTGGCTAACAGGGAGACAGTAATGAAACCTAATGCTAGGGATTCTGTTAGGATGAAGTAAGTGAGCATGTGTTAAGTGCCCAGAGCAGTGCCTTGCACAAAATAAGTGCTTTGCAAGTATTAGCTGTTGTTATTTTCGTTGTCACTGCTCATACCATGCGAGAAAAAGCCACGCATTTAGAGGAAGGCATTTTTAAACACGTTCAGATGAGATTTGTTTTAAATACACTTTTTATTTTGAACTAATTCCAGATTTATAGAAAAATTGCCGAGTTCAGAGACCCCCTACATATCTCACCCAATTTCCTCAATTATTAACGTCTTAGGTTACCATAGGACATGTGAAAACTATGCAGTTAACATTGGTACATCACAATGAAGTAAACCCCAGATTTTATTTGAAATTTACCTATTTTTCCACATATGTACTTTCTCTGTTCCAGGAAGATGAGATTTTTTTAAGTCTAATGTGGTTTTTGACTAAAGTTATGTGTGTTTTTTACTTTTTAGAAGTTGGTAAAACAAAAAATGCACTGTTTAAAGGACCCAAGAAAAAGAACACAGCCAGTACTTTAGATTTTCATCTGTGTCCTTCTAATCACAGCTCCCCAGCACAGAGGTAATCACTACCCTGGCTTTTATGGCAAGCATACCCTTGCTACCATCCAGCTATGAATTCCCCAACATAGCAATTTTGCCTGTTTTTTGAACTTTATATACAAGGACTAATACTGTGTATTATTTTATTCAACATCCTTTTATTAAGTTTTTTTTAAAAACTTTATTGTTCATATTATTACAGTAGTTCCTCTTTCCCCCCCTATAGTTCCCCTCCTCCCAGTTCCCACCCCACCCTCTGCCCTTATCCCTCCCCTCACTGTCCTCATCCATAGGTATACGATTGTTGTCCAGTCTCTTCCACACCCCCAACACCCGTTTCCCCCTGTGAATTGTCAGTCCACTCCCTTTCTATGCCCCTGATTCTATTCTATTCACCAGTTTATTCTGTTCATCTGATTGTTTATTCACTTGATTTTTAGGTTCACTTGTTGATAGATATGTATTTGCTGTTCATAATTTTTATCTTTACTTTTTCTTCTTCTTCCTCTTCTCAAAGGATACCTTTCAGCATTTCATATAATACTGGCTGGGTGGTAATGAACTCTTTTAGCTTTTTCTTGTCTGTGAAGCTCTTTGTCTGACCTTCAGTTCTGAATGATAGCTTTGCTGGGTAGAGTAATCTTGGTTGTAGGTTCTTGCTATTCATCACTTTGAATATTTCTTGCCACTCCCTCTGGCCTGCAAAGTTTCTGTTGAGAAATCAGCTGATAGTTGTATGGGTTTCCCCTTGTAGGTAACTGACTGCTTTTCTCTTGCTGCTTTTAAGATTCTCTCTTTGTTTTTTGCCCTTGGCATTTTAATTATGATGTGTCTTGGTGTGGTCCTCCTTGGATTCCTTTTGTTTGGGGTTCTCTGCACTTCCTGGACTTGTAAATCCATTTCTTTCACCAGGTAGGGGAAGTTTTCTGTCATTATTTCTTCAAATAGGTTTTCAATATCTTGCTCTCTCTCTTCTTCTGGCACCGTTATAATTCTGATGTTGGTACGCTTGAAGTTGTCCCAGAGACTCCTTACACTATCTTCATATTTTTGGATTCTTTTTGCTTTTCACTTTCCCAGCTAGGTGTTTTTTGCTTCTTTGTATTTCCTGTCTTTGACTTGATTCTTGTGATCCTCTAGTCTGCTGTTGGATCTCTATATATTATTCTTTATTTCAGTCAGTATATGCTTAATTTCTAGCTGGTCCTTTTTCATATGCTCGAGGGTCTCACTCAATTTATCAGCAGTCTCTAGAATATTCTTGAAAAGCCTTATAACTGTGGTTTTGAACTCTATATCCATTCATTTGCTTTCCTCCATTTCTGTCATTTGTGATCTGTTTCTTTGTCTCCGCATTTTGACTGCTTCCCTACATTGATAGAGTGGCTTTCTGTGCTAGGTGTCCTATAGGGCCCAGTGACTCAATCTCCTCAATTACTTGAGGTGAATACTCTTGGTGCACTGCTTTGTCAGCTTTGTGCACAGCCTTGTTGTAGCTAAGCCTTGATTGTTGTTGGTATCACTGAGAGGAATTGACTGCCAGGCCACTTGGCTGTGAGAATCAGCTGTGTCTATGGTAGGAGAATTTCTATGTTGGAGACACCCTTATGGGGCAAGACTTGCTTCAGTGGGGCTTTGGTGCTCACTGAGTCTGCCCCCTGAGTGTGTCCCTTATGGGTCTGAGGAGTTTTAGACTGGGTGGTCCCATTCTAACCACTGGGTACACAGTCTCTTGGAACTCTAAGGAGGTGCTATTTTCGCTTCTGCCTGAGGTTTCCCAGCCTTTTATATGCAAAAACCTCTGCATGCAGCTTGGGTGGGGCGGGGTCTCGGAGAATCTATAGGGCGAAGCAACCAGCTATGGCTGATTCTCAGCCCTGCCCTAAGAGGCACTGGGTCTCAAGCTGCTCTGGAGTTCCTCCCGGTGTCAGATGGTGCTAGACAGTGCCAGATGGTGCCAGACGGTTCCAGACAGTCCAGCTCCTCCCCGTATGATTCTGAGTCCCCAGAAACTCACCTGGAACTGGAGTTCAGAGCTGTCAGGAGCTTGTGCCTCCCTCCAGCAGGCAATGCTGCCAGCCCTTTCCATGAGCCCCTTGGTGCGCGCCTCTGTACCTCTGCACTTTACTTCTGCACCTCCTCTGAGTCTCAATCTCTTTCTAGTTGTAGAATTTCCACTCAGCCAGCCTTCCTGTGGGTCTGGGTAGTGTCTGTTTTTTCTTTTCATTGTGGTTTTGAAGTGGTTGTGCGAGGCAGCAATTCCAGTGTTTACCTATGCCGCCATCTTGGTTCTCCCTCCTTTTATTATGTTTTATGCGTGTCTGTGGCTCACTTGTTTTCCTTGCTATATGTGTTCCTTGTTATTTCCTCCTGCTCCCATATTTCCCTGAGCAAATAGACCTGCCTCCATCCCAAGGGATGGCAATGTGACAACAGAAAATCAGATTGAAATGCTCTTGAAAAAATTACAGACAGTCCTCGGGTTATGTCAGACTCCACGTACATCATTTCATGGTTACATCACCATCTCCCATTTACTTACTAAAAAATAAAAAAGTTCTGTCATTTCAACATATGTACATATGTCCTTTATGTTTTTTATTATTTACTGTATTTATCACAAGTAAAGGCCAGGAATTGTTATCTTTCTTTTAATTTTTTTTTACTGTTTCACTTTGTTACTGCTGTGTATGTGTTCCATGTGAGTGATATAGGTACTTATGTAGGTAGGTTCCGACTTATGGCAAAAATCACATTAGGATTTTTATGGCAAAAATCACCATAGGAATGGATCTCCAACGTAACCCGAGGAAATACAGTAATACCTACTGTATTTCATAAGTCCAGATCCTCAAGGGTTTAAAGCTTTAACAATAAATTTATTACAGGATTTCTCCACCTCTACCCCATTGACATTTTAGTCCAGGTAATTCCTCGTTGTAGGAGCACCCTGTGCATTGTAAATCATTTAGCAGCATGTCGGTCTCTACCTTCCATATGCAGTAACACCCACTTCATCCCCGGTTATAACAACCAAAAATGCCTCTAGACATTGCAAAATATCCCCTGGGGGGCAAAGTCATCCCAACTGAGAACCACCCATTTAGGAGGATAAGTAAAGAGCCAATCTAACTGGCTCTACCCATATGAAAATTCTCTAGAGGGGCAATTCAAAGTCAGAAAGGATCCCAGAGAGTGAGAGGCTGGAATGGCATGCCTATGACACGGGCTCTGCAGGTGGCCCCAACCTGTAGCCAAACCCTGGGTTCAGAATCAAATGACTGAGCGCCATGTTTTTTAGGGACGCCAAGCAGGAAAAAACCCATGTGCCCCATGCCTAAGGAAAGCCCAGGGTACACGTTCTTCCAGTCCCCTCAGGCCAAATACCAATGCTGTATTTAGGAGACAGGTCCAAGGCGATCTTAAAGAGTTGTCTGCAGCCCAGAGATAGCTGGGAGCTCCTGGATGCTTTGTGAGCACCCAAAAGCTACGGCAACACAACACAGAGCTATAGGCCTGAGGAGGCCAGCGGCAGGGCCAGGGAGGACAGAGCAGTGATGTACACATATCAGTGGCTGAAAATTCAATGAAAATAAGATGATGATGGTATCCAGGACCAGACACTGCCCTCCTCTATTGATGATTTGATTCTGGACAAACCCCTTAAGAAATCAGACACAAGCCCAGAAAATGTAGGACAGCTCCAAATTGACTGATGAAGTACGATTCCACAGCTTGTCAGAATAGGAGCTTAAAAAAGAAAATTGTTTAAAGAAGAAGTAAATTCAGGACAAGTAGACAAAAATAAATAAATAAAAGGCATCCAGATTGCTAAGGAAGAAGTAAAATCATTTGTAAATTTGTAGATGACATTATTTTAATATAGAAAATTCTGAAGAACACATACACTAAAAAAAAATAATAGAATTAAACAAATAGAGTAAGTTTTCAGAATACAGAACCAACATACAAAAATCTATTGTACTTATAAACACTAGTAATGAACAATCCAAGAATGAAATTAAGAAAGCAGTTCAATTTATAACAGCATCAAGAATAATTATATATTTGGGAGTAAGTTAAACAAAAAATGTAAGACATACACTGAAAACTATAAAATATGGTTGAAATAAATTTTAAAAAAGACCTAAAAAATAGAAAGACATCCCATGTTCATAGATTGGAAGACTTAATATCATTAAGATGACAACACTCCTCAAATTGTTTTATAGGTTCAACACCATTACTATCTTATCGACACCCCAGCTGCCTTTTTTGCAGAAATTGAAAAGTTAATCTTAAAATCTGTATAGAAACACAAAACCTCCCAAATAACCAAAACAAGCCTGAAAAGAATACAGCAGAAGAACTCACACTTCCTCTCTGAAACTATAGTAATCATGATGGTATGATAGTGGCATAAGGATAGATATATACATCAATGGAATAGAACTGAAAGTCCAGAAATAAGCTATTTCATTTATGGCCAATTGATTTTTGACAAGTGCGCTAAGACAATTAAATGAGGAAAGAATAATTTTTTCAACAAATGAGGTGTGGGCAACCAGATATTCACGTGCAAAAGAATAAAGTTGGACCCATATCTTATACCACATACAAAAACTAATTCTAAATCGATAAAAGACCTCACTATAACTAGAAAACTCTTAGAAAATATAGGTGCTAATCTTAGCGACTTCAAACTAGCAGTGGTTTTATTTTTTAATTAAATTAAAAATTAATTAATTATTAATTTATTTTTAATTAATTGCTCATAACAAATATGAGCAATTTTTTAAAAAGTTAAATTAGACTTTATCAAAAATTAAAAATCTTTGTGCTGTAATGTAAAAGACAGGACTAAAAAGTGAAAAGACAATGCACAGAATGGGAAAAATATTTGCAAATCATATAACAGACAAGGAACTTATATCAAAACTATATAACCCATGAACACAGACAATAGTATGGGAAGGCCTGAGGCAGGGAGGGGCTGGATAGAGAGGGCCAAGGGGAGAAATGGGGGACATCTATAATACTGTCAACAATAAATTTTTAAGAAATATATAAAGAACTCTTAAAACGCAAAAGTAAAAAAGGCAAATAACCCAATTTTTAAAAATAGGCAAAGGATTTAAATAATTGCACTCCTTGATATATACTCAAGAGAATTGAAAACATATGTCTACTCAAAAGCTTGTACACAAATGCTCATTGCAGCATTATTCTAAATATCAAGAGTGCAAACAATCCAAATGTTCATGAATTGATGATTGCTTAAACAATGGTGTTCATTCTAGACAATGGAATATTATCTATAATAATAAAAGTGTAATATGCTAATTAGACCAGACGTTCTTCTGGACAACCTTACAGACGAAGCTGGGGCTGCAAGGGAAGCCCAGGTCCCAGGTGCCAGAAGGAAGCCAGTGCCAGCAGCCAGGGAGAAGGAAGGCCTACTCTTGCATGAATTTCATGTATTGGGCCTCTAGTTCAGCAATAAAAAGAAGTAAAGTACTGATTTATGCTACAATATGGAGGAATCTGGAAAACACAAAAGGCCACATGTATGTTTTCACTTACATAAATTGTCCACAATAAGCAAGACCACAGAGGCAGAAAGTGGATTAATCACTGCCAGGTGCTGAGGGTAGACGGAATGGACTGATGGTTAATGCTATGAGATTTCTCTTTGGGGTGATATTCAATAATTCAGTGAATAATTGTGAATATACTAAAAACCTCTGAATTGTATCAAATAAATTAACTAATTAAATGTTACATTTCTTGCAGACTGAGTTTGTAGCTTGAATACTATACTAACTGCAACCAGATTCCATATCTGTCTATTGCGGTGTACCCTCTATTTAAACTTTTAAACTTGCTCCCTCTTCCTGACAAAAAGCGACCTTGCACTCACTCATCTCTCTGCTGACGATTCCTAGATCTGCAGGAATCGCTGATCTTGGGATCCTTAACTGTCCACAAGGACATTCCCAGTTAGCGATGGTCCCATCCCTGTGTCTACACATATAGTCCAAACTTCATAAAACCAGGTCGTGAACATAGCCTCCCTTTACCTCTTTCTGTCTGTCCCTAATAACAGCCTGTACTGTAGAATACGTGAGACCATTTCATGCCCACAAGCCCCGTGTGAGGTAGCTGTTGCTGCGTTTGCATTTTACACGTGAGGACACTGAGGCTCGAAGAGGTGAAGGGTGCAGCAGATCCAGGACTCAGACCCAGGCCTACAAGGTCCCAATCTGACCACAGTCTCAGTCCCCAATGAAACTTCTGAGGGAAGGTGCACTCCTCTTCCCTTTCTCCTTCCTTCCTTCCTTCCTTCCTTCCTTCCTTCCTTCCTTCCTTCCTTCCTTCCTTCCTTTGTTTTGTCTATTTTTTATTTTTAAATTTTGTTGCTTTTTGAGAGGGAGGAAGGGAGAGAGAGAAGAAGGGAGGGAGGGAGAGAGAGAGAGAGAGAGAGAGAGAGAGAGAGAGAGATTTGTTGTCCCACAACCATGGTGTATCAGGATGACGGTCTAACCCAGTGGTTCTCAACCTGTGGGTCACGACCCCTTTGGCAGTCAAACAACCCTTTCACAGGGGTCACCTAAGACCATCTTGCATATCAGATATTTACACTACGATTCATAACAGTAGCAACATTACAGTTATGAAGCAGCAACGAAAATAGTTTTATGGTTGGGTCACAACAAGAGGAACTATATTTAAAGGGCCAGGAGGTTGAGAACCACTGCACCAGTTGAACTGCCTGGCCAGAGCCTATTTTTTTTTAATTGAATTTATTGGTTAATTAAATTATATAGGTTTCAGGGGTACCATTCCATAATTCATTACTGTATATTGTATTGCGTGTTCACCACCCCAAGTCAAGGCAAGTTTCCTTCCACCTCTGTTTATCCCCCCTTTACTCTCTTCTGCCTCCCCACTCCCCTTTTCCCCTGGCAATCACCATACTGTTGTCTGTCCATGAGTGTTTTTTTCTTAACCCCTTCCCTTTTTCACCCAGCCCCCCTCCCTTCTCCTCTCTGACCACTGTCAGCCCGTTCTCTGTATCTAATGAACAAAATAAATGAGCAAGCAAAATAGAAATGGACTCCTGGGTTGTCCTGCCTTTCTTCTATTCCTGCACAGCCCGTCAGTCACCAAGGAGCAGACTGCGAGAGCTGCTGGGATTTACCACTGACAAGGGTTTTCGGCTAATTCTGCCTTCGTAACAGTTATTTTATTTTACTTTATTGATTTTTTTTATAGAGAGGAAGGGAGAGGGATAGAGAGTTAGAAACATCAATGAGAGAGAAACATCGATCAGCTGCCTCCTGCACACCACTGTGCTACTGCTTGGAGATCTGGTTTTTCTTCCTGGCTGTACTATTAGTCTGAGGACTGAGGCTCACTCCTCCTTGCATTCTTTCTTCCTCACCCATTACCCCACACAGGTCTAGCAGGTAAGGATCCTCCCAGTCTGAGCTGAACCTTGGCCCTGAGTTCAAATCCCTGCCAGCCAGTAACTAACACTTTGACCTTGGGCAAGTCCTTCACTTTCCAAGGTTAGTTTTACCCCTGAAAATGAGATGATAAGAATGCCTGCCTGCTTTGTGGGGCGACTAGTGGACTAAATGAGAATAATTTTGAAGGGCGTGGCACAGCCAAATGGATAGTAAGTGCTCAGTAACACTATCCGTGGTTATTTCCCACTCCGCTCCTTAACTGTGGCATGTGCTTTTCCCTCTAGACCTGTACGCATGGCTTTCTCCAGGCCTAGAATGTCTGCTTGCTCTAACGCCTTCTCTCAGCCAACCTCTTTCTATCCTCTCATAATTTGCCTCACGTCTACATCTCCACAGGTCTGTCCAGTTCTTAGATATCTTTATCACTCATTTGTCCAGAATCTTATACAGCCTTAGAACCTCATTTTCACTATTATCTTAGTTAATTCACATGTTTTCAACCAAATTGTAAGGTCCTGGGTATAGGAAGTTCATGCAATGTGTTCACATTAATGTTCATAGTCCCAGCCCAAATCTCAAGAAGTATTTTCTGACTGAAAAATTGTGTCCTTAAGGGACTCAACGGAGAATTAAGGTATTTGGTTGTGTGCCCTGTAAAGAAGTAACAAGTAACATGAGAACAACCACTTTTAAATGTCTTGGCTTCAGGGTTTAATTTGGCTGCGTTAACGCTGGCTCTGTTTCCAGCAGGGCCTTAGATTTTTTTCTCGAGCATGAGCTTCTTGGCTGAAATGCAGTGGGGTTGCCACTCAGTAGTGAATCCTGTAACTGTGCCACTCACAGTAAGTGAACTCCATGCGAGGGAATATTGAGAGCCAACTCTTGGAACTTAGACTTTCTTACCTCCCAGATTTAAAGGAGTAACTCTGTCCAGTGAGACAACGAATGGAGATGTAAACTTAATTTAAAAAAAAAAATTAAAAGAAAAAGAAAGAAAGAAAAGGCAGAAACAAGGTGGAATAAATGATTTCCAGCACTTTCTGAATTCCTGGAATAATACTAAGTAGACCTTTTCCTGAGGGAGCCATTATAAGCTGCTGTGTTTGGCCATTGGTCTTTTCCATCTCAAGTCGTTTAATTTTTGCTTGTTCTTGCAGAGACATTTTTGGATTCCATTCTTTCCCTCCACTCTCATGAATATGGTCAAACTAGCTGCCATCACTGTGGGACCAGGTTCTAAGTCTGTCACCACACCCAGAGGCCTCCACTATCTCTTTGTGGTTGCTGACCACAAGTTCTTGTCATGTCGGAGATGAATGGGAACTCTCTGCTCAAAAGCTGAGCATTTAGGAGTTCCCAGGCTCTTTCCCTTTAGCAGTCCTTTATGTGAGTACATGCTGTGGCTAAGGTTTTAAATTTATTACCAGATCTAATCTTCAGGGCACGTCACAAAAGAGGCCTTATATTATCTTCATTTGATGAAGGACAGAAAGGAACCTAAGAAGCCGCAAGGGATAAGATGGCACAACCCAGTAGTGAGGGGTGTCCGGCCATCGGGGGTACGCACTGACCGCTGGGATACAGAAGACAGGATTAGTTGGGCGGAGAAATCCTGCCTCTTCCATGCGGTGGTACCCCTCTCAGAGAAGTGCCTCTTGGAGAGTGTATATGCACAGCCCACTGTTTCTCTTAATGGCTCATGGTGATGCCACAGCCAGTGTGGTAATGTGTAACACCACATGGATTCACATCTCTTCTTGCCCCTGAGCCCCTTTCCCTCACCTTCACTGCCCTAGGCTTGCTCCTCCCAAAGGAAATATCAAAACTTTAATCCTTGCCTCGGCTCTGCTTTTCTTGAGGACCTGGGTTAAGACAGTTATGCTGTATGCCCAATTTAGGACACTGGCTTACCATTTTAAATTTAGTTCCCTGAGGCCCGAAGAAGGTAATGTGCAGAATAACATAACCTACAACTCAGAAAAGCACCCCACATTGAAACAGTGGGTAGGAGTCTCTTGTGAATATGGAATATGAGTCTGTGTGAATCTAACGAATGATTATTTCACCTAAGAAACAGAAAAGTCCCGTAAGAAACTTTGTCAGACTTTTGCAATATTTCCATACAAAACACTCTGAGCCCTCTAGTTTGACAACTGAGTTTTTCTGGGACAAGTACAAGATAATGCTTTGCAATGTGCAATGTTGTTGCTAAGACAAAGAAGAAACCATAGAGACGTCATTCAGACTCCCACTCCTTTCAGGAGAAATAAGTAGACTGGCTTGCTGCCAAGAATCTGATCAAAGCAGTCCCAAATTTACTACTGTTATGCCAGGAGAAAAATTTATTCACTAAGTTCCTGTATAAAACATCTCTGTGGACACCACACAAAATCCAGTGGCAGCAAATGTGGGAAGGACATCACTATCGTGTGTGTCCGAGTAGCTACTTTATAGCTGGACTAAAATGCCATGTCCATAGGACAAACCGACTTTTGGCCTAAGTACAAATCAAGTTAGGCTGGACTACATGGAGCAACAGTGGAACCCTGAAACCATGCCTTTATTAAGTCTGAAGCAGCCGGTGCCCCCTTCTGTGTTGTAGCTGAGCCGTGTACAACAGGGTCTTCCCAGCACATGGCTGCATGAAAAGAGATGGAGAAGGCACATGAGCTCTTAAATACCTTGGCCTGGACGTGATACCTTGGGAACTACCAGGGGGAAACTATGTGGGAATAACGCATGCTTGTCCCTGCCATGGTACTTGTTCGTATGAGGAAGAAGAATCAATGACTTTGTTATTGCTGGTCACCAATGAGAATCCATGCTATGGGAAGCTGACATGTGTGTGTTTGATTAAAGAACCTGGAAGATGTAATGTGACCTTGAAGGCCTCTCATAAATCACTGCTGACAGGGGGTGAACTCTGTGCCCACAAGAGGGGGTGTCACCAGTTAAAGAAAAAAGGCTGCATTTGAATATCAAACCGCACCAGGGCTATCCCCAGAGGAGAGCCAATGGCCAATGACATTCTCCTGAGATCTTGCGTCAGTATTTAAAAAATGGAGAAGTTGCAGTTTTTGTTGTGGCAAGAATGGAGCAGTAAACATGAGACATTGCTTTCCCCAAATAAACTATGATGGCCATCCAAGTCAGGAATGCTCACCCGAGGTTTTGACGTGAAGAATGGTGATGGTACTAAATTCTGTGATTTTGAATGTCTGTTCAAGTGACATCTGGCAGCACATTTTTAGTATCTTGAAAGGCCTGACTCAATCACTTCGGGCCCAAACTATAAAAATTCTTAGCATCAAGAATAGGCTGTCAAACTTGGGAAGACAGCCAGGCTGTATTGCTAATGGCTTGAGTGCCGAAAGCTGGACTTTTCCCAACTCTAGGTGATTTCCTTCACTCATTGCTGAAATCGGTCAATGGCATATTGTTGAGCATGTTTAAAACTCATGTCCAAATGTTGCGACAGAACCTGAAGAAATTACTTCCAGGGCCATCTGCAACCTCAGAATGGATCAGGCACCCACCCACTCACTACGATCTCCCAAACTGAAATATTCCAACTCTCAGCGTTTGAGCAAGACAAGTGGGTCAACATCACAACTGCAGGGTGCCAAGAAGCAGCCTAGAGAGGAAGCTTCGCACCACTTCTGGAGGTATTTGATAAGTTCGCCAAACACTTGCCTTTTGCAATGACCTGTGCATTTGAGTCAGGATGCCCTAAGGCATTACAAATAAGGAATAAGAAAAACATCAATGGGACTCTCATCTATGCATCCACCCATTTACTTTCTAGCCAGATATATTTCTTTTTTTAATCTTTATTGTTCATATTATTACAGTTGTTCCTCTCCCCCCCCCATAGCTCCCCTTCTCCCAGTTCCCAACCCACCCTCTGCCCTTATCCACCCCCCCCCCACTGTCCTCATCCATAGGTGTACGATTGTTGTCCAGTCTCTTCCTACACTCCCAACACCCTTTTCCCCCTGAGAATTGTCAGTCCACTCCCTTTCTATGCCCCTGATTCTATTCTATTCACCAGTTTATTCTGTTCATCAGATTTTTTTTATTCACTTGATTTTTAGACTCATTTGTTGATAGATATGTATTTGTTGTTCATAATTTTTATCATTACTTTTTCTTCTTCTTCCTCTTCTCAAAGGATACCTTTCAGCATTTCATATAATACTGGTTGGGTGGTGATGAACTCTTTTAGCTTTTTCTTGTCTGTGAAGCCCTTTGTCTGACCTTCAATTCTGAATGATAGCTTTGATAGGTAAAGTAATCTTGGTTGTAGGTTCTTGCTATTCATTACTTTGAATATTTCTTGTCACTCCCTTCTGGCCTGCAAAGTTTCTGTTGAGAAATCAGCTGACAGTCGTATGGGTGCCCCCTTGTAGGTAACTGACTGCTTTTCTCTTGCTGCTTTTAAGATTCTCTCTTTGTCTTTTGCCCTTGGCATTTTAATTATGATGTGTCTTGGTGTGGTCCTCCTTGGATTCCTTTTGTTTGGAATTCTCTGCGCTTCCTGGACTTGTAAATCCATTTCTTGCACCAGGTAGGGGAAGTTTTCTGTCATTATTTCTTCAAATAGGTTTTCAATATCTTGCTCTTTCTCTTCTTCTGGCACCCCTATAATTCTGATGTTGGTATGCTTGAAGTTGTCCCAGAGGCTCCTTACACTATCTTCATATTTTTGGATTCTTTTTTCTTTTCCAGTTGGGTGTTTTTTGCTTCTTCATATTTCATATCTTTGACTTGATTCTTGTGATCCTCTCATCTGCTGTTGGATCTCTGTATATTATTCTTTATTTCAGTCAGTGTATGCTTAATTTCTAGCTGGTCTTTTTTAAATTTATCGGCAGTCTCTAGAAAATTCTGTGGTTTTGAACTCTATATCCAGTCATTTGCTTTCCTCCATTTCTGTCATTTGTGATCTGTTTCTTTGTCTCTGCATTTTGGCTGCTTCCCTGCATTGACAGAGTGGCTTTCTGTGCTAGGTGTCCTATAGG
>PVJC01025972.1:0-24376 GCA_004026665.1 Murina feae | reverse complement strand
TTAAACAATAACATGAAAAGGGAGTGAGTTTAGTTAGGGAAAGAGGAAGGCATTGGAAGGTGCAGCAAAAGCCAAGGGAACTGCAGCGTGTTGAGACCTGGGAGGCATGGAGAGCTGTTTCTCTAGTCTTTTCAGAAAGATGACCAGCTGGGACAGGATGCAGGGAGGATGGCCAGAGATGGAGCTGGAGAAACAAAGGTCAGACGAGGCAGGATATGGTGGATGGAGTTTATGACCTTGAATTTTATTCTAAGAAAAAAGATAGTCATGGGTTAGAGCTGGAAGGCCAGGTTAAAGGAGAATGATAAAATTACAAGTACCCTGGAGGGCCTCAAAACTATGGCATTAAGTGCATGTCACAGGGAACTCATCTTGATTCCATTTAAAGCATTTCTGCTCTGGGTGACATAAAAAAATACTTTTTTGAACATCACTCCTATGTCCAAGTAGCTTTTCACAAAGACACCCTAAGAATGTCATCAGATGCTTTTCTCCTTTTGGCACCCACCTGGAAATGATGCTTTAGATTACCCTGCCAGGTGGGTGGGGAGAACCTGGTGCTTTCAGTCTCAGGGCACAATAGAGACTCCCTCAGTGCTCCCTCTCAGCCTCTGTTGTTGGTTGCTGGAATTCAGCGCTTTGAGAGCTCATAGTTTCAAACCTGAGGGACATGAAGATGTCATGTGGGAGGTGAGGTGGGAAGGGGAGTGGCTGTCTGTGGAAAAAGCAGCCAATATATCACAAATTTAGAATTGGGAATTTGACTACCCAAATTCAGAACCCTTTGTGTGATTTAGAATTAGCTCCTCACAAGTTTCCCCAACCCCCTCAGCACAAATGTTCCAATTTTATTGTGCAGGTTACGTTGCACAGAAATGGACTTTTCAATGGTTAAATATCAGTTTGAAGTTAACAACCTGAGACTTACCCAAATCAATAGAAATTACAGAAATCAGGACCTTGAGGCTTGTTTCACACGTAGAGTGAGAGAAATTGGACAGAGATTTGCTATTGATTCTTGGCAGTGGCTGCGTCCTCAGATCCATCCTGAGGGACATGTTTTATTTCTGTGTCTCCTCAACCCATCCTTTCTTTTACTGTGTTCTGGAATGAACTGACCCCCCCCCCAAAAAAAAAAAAAACACACACACACAAACAAACAGACAAAAGACTACTCCCTGACCTGGCATGAGTGGCTCAGTTGGTTGGAGCATCCTCCCCTGCACCTAAGGGTCACCTGTTTGATTCCAAGTCAGGGCAAATACCTGGGTTGTGGGTTTGATCCCTGGCCTGGGTGTATACAGAAGGCAACTGATCAATGTTTCTCTCTCATATGGATGTTTCCATCTCTTTCTCCCTCTCCATTCCTCTTTTGAAAATCAATAGAAACATATCCTCAGATGAGGAATCAAAAAAACACTGCCTTACCTCAGTGGGTCTTAGGACGGCTTTCTTTTATTGCTTTCAAATTTTTATTCTTATTAATGGATTTACGGAGGAAAAATTGAGGAAGGGAAAATTTCTCCAGAATTCCACACAAGAATATCATAGCATAAACTCCCTGACAGTAAGCTCCATTGCAGGGTAAAATTAGACCCCAGGAGAAGTAGTAAGAGGGCCATCATCCAAGTTATTTAAAAGTCAACTGGACAAAGTCATGAAAAATGTGCTACCAGCTTTGGCCAAATGGGAATGAAGAAAGTGAACGTAAAATATTTAGTTCCCCTTAGTTCAGTTTTTCTTTAAACTCAATTCTGTAGCTCCTGCTCATATCAGCTATATCCTCAGAAAAAAAGTATTTCTTGTTTCTCTGCTACCACATTCCTTAAACTAGAAAAAATAAGGACCCCTCCTTCAATCATCAAGAAGCAGCACAGACTCCAGATAAAAATTTTGGGATCCACTTTCTAAGTCCAGGCCTATTCCCAATTATATAGTAATTCCATGGAAATTACATGGGAAATGTCAGCATGCAGCATTTCAACAAATGTGCATCACTTCCTGAAATTTCACATAGGTAATTTCTTCCACATACAAGTAATGCTTTCATGCCACCCAAAAGCACCTATTTTCTGACAGCAAGGTATTATAACAATTAATCTGAGGGCATCTATATATTTCTTTCTTTGTTTTTTAATATGCCAGCTGAGGAGTCTGGCTCCAAACCAAAATGCTGAGTGATCTTTCAGGCCGACCACAGGCAGACAAGGCTCAGAGAAGCAGGCCTTGTGGGGAAAAGTGATCCTTCCACACCAGACTCTGTGCACAGCTGTCCACTGCAATGTCCTGGAGGAAGTTACCCTCAAGGACTCAGGTTATGGCTCCTCCTTTCAGAGGACTCCTCCTTGGAGGCCTGAGCACAGGTACTTCCTGGGACCTTCTGTTACCACCTTCTCACCAGGGACCTAGGCCGAGGTACTTCCGTCTCTGACTGCCTTTTCTTCCAATCCCAGGCTCTTCCCCTCCCTCTCCCTCTGGGCCATGAGTCCATAAAAAGTGAGGGGCCTTTCCTGCAGGCTTCTCTTCAGAAAGCTGCTTCGCTCATCTGGGCTACCTGTCTTGGGAACTGAGCCCATGCCGCCCTGTGGGAGGATGGCTGTCTGCAGAACTGGCACCGTTGGCTTTGCCTCCTGCCTGAACAGTCTTGGGAAGGGAATAAGGGTCCAATTGTGAATTTTCAGTCTGGCTCACTGTGTCCTCACCAGGCAGCTGAACACCAATACCCCATCATGTTATAGAAAAGGTTTATGACCCCAAATATGTGAACTATATGCATCAAGGCCTTGAGCTAAATCAGTGACCCCATCACCTAGCATTGTGGGTCCAAGGAGAGGTAAAGTAGCTTTCTATGGGAATTCTGCAAGTGACATAAATATAGCTTGCATCCTCCCCAAAATGTCAACAAAAAGCCCCATATCCTGATAAGCCAGTAATGTAGTGTCATGTGCATAGACTTCACAGTTTATGGGCTTCTGTGGTAGACAGAATATATCCCACCTCCCCCACTGAGATGTCCACCTCCTAGTCTCTGGGCCTTCAGATACATAACATCACATTGCAAAACGAACTCTGCAGATGTGGTCACATTAGGACCTTGAGATGGGCAGCTTGTCCTGGCTTATCCAGGTGGAACCAATGTGATTTCAAGGCTTGTTAAAAGTAGAAGAGGGAAGTAAAAGAGGAAATTAAAATGCAACAAAGGAGGACTTGGCCCCCACCATTTCTGTCTTTGAATGTGGAAGGAGGGGCCATGAACCAAGGAACGCAGAGGGTCTCTAGAGCTGGAAAGGGCAACACAGTGCATTCTTGCCTAGACCTTCAGAAAGTAGTGCAGCCTGGCTCATACCTTCACTTTAGCCCCCTGTGATCTGTGCTGCCTTTCTAACCTACAGAATCTATCTATATGAAAGGTTAATATGCTAAATGTTCTTCCCACCTTCCAACCAGCTGCTATGATGACTTGCTTCATAGCCAGGTGGAAACACTTTACAGTGTAACCAAATGTCTGTGAAGCATTTCCCTGTGCCTCTTCTCATTTGATCCTCACAGAAGTTCTGGAGAAGGTGGATAGGAGACTCAATGGAATCCTATTATCTTTTCATTAGCCAGAAAATGGAGATTTAGAAAGCTTAGAAACTTGACCCAACTGAAAAGAAGTAAGAAATGGTGGACCTTGAAAATGACTTTTCACTGAGCAGAATATAGTCAAATACTGCTGCAGTCAAATATTTTACCCTTTGTTCTCCCTACATGATCTACAGTAATAATCTGCTTTGTGTTGATTATTTACTGCTGTATTGCTGACAATTACCTGAAAGAGAAGTTGGGGTGCTTCACTGGGCTGGAAAAAGTTAAGCTAAATCAGAAAGCAGGTCTAATTAAGCAAGTTTATTCTCTCTCTCTCTCTCTCTCTCTCTCTCTCTATATATATATATATATATATAAAAGGCTAAGTTGACTCTCACATGTGTGGTACATATAAAGCTCTTGGCACCAATTACATGCTTATGTTTTGATCTATCATTGCCAATCATGAATTTAGTTGACACTCGTATTGTAGAGAAAGGGTGAATAGCAACATTAAAATATTTCTTCTAATTAATTTCCTTTCAATGTGCATGAATTTGTGCACCAGGCCACTAGTTGTAAGATAATCAATTTGTGTTCTTTTAAGCCACTCAGCATAGAGCAAATATTACAGCAGCAATTGTAAACTAATGCAGGCTCTTTCATAAGTATCCTTTAACTTGATCCTCAAAACAACAGTGAAGTAGGTATCATTGACAAGCAGGTATCTACTTGAAAAGTTTTTTACTACTTCTAAGCTTTAGATTTTCATTTTATCTGAAGATTAGATGGGGAATAATTTGCTCAATGTTTCACAGCTAGTAAGAGGCAGAGCTGGGACTCAACCACATATATGATTCAAATCCAGGTCCCATTTCTATTATATCCTCTGCCCTTCTCAAGTTTTTTGGGCTCACAGCCTCCAATAAAATTCAGATGAGTTTTACGGTTACATACTCACTAACTCCCTCTCACCCCAATTCTCTATAGATGCCTGGCCAGAAACTACACACATAAAGAAAACGTTACAATCAGAACCCCAGAAGCAATTACTGTTTGTCTCTTTACAATCAATTTTAATGCACAGGGAAATTAGCATGCAAATGCTCTTGGATTTTAAGCCACTGGGATAGAGAAACTAACCCTGCCCCAATCATCATCGTGATCACTTTGCAGGACACTCTGCTCCCTGGCTCCCTTACCAACACAACCTCCACTACCACCAGGCCACAGCACTCAACAGGCTTTTGCATGAGCTCTGAAAAAGCAGCTTGTGAATACAGCAACAACCTCTTACTGCTCATTACAATTCACAGAAAGGCCAAGCAATGTTCACCTCCCCACTGTCATAGCAAGAGTGTGCTGTATCCTGTAGTTGACTGGTTCCCTTCACCAGGCACAAATAACCTTCTAAAACCTTTCCTTCCTAGTCAGATGGATAAGTGAAAAGTAGAAAACTGGTGGACATGGAGTGAGTACTTCAAATATTGTGAATAATGCTCAGGAGGAAAACCTGCCTCAATAATGAAGTTAATCAGACCTCCACTCAGTTGTCCTTCAAGGATGACCTGCTCCACGTTCACTCTTCATGCATCCCCCTAAAAAAGGTTCTGCCATCATCATCTGCCCACATTGCTTTGTGCCTCTTATCTACAGATTCTCTCTTTTTTTATTTAACAAGTTCAGAATTATTAGCACTGCTGTATGATTTTTAATGAAGAGTTATCACAGAAAAAATAATTTCTTCTTTCAATTTTTGACTTGTGGTTCCCTGCTGTCATATTTCCCTCTGTAGGAAACAGCTACCCACACAGACAGCCTGCAGAGCTGAGATCTCCGGTGCCAGGGCAGGTGAGTCAGCAGCCAACACTATTTGGCTTCTGTAGAAGCTTCCAAGAAATGGAGGATTGGGAATTGGTCTAGTTACACAGACCCATTGTAAATATTGATAGTAGTAATGATAAACACAACAGTAATAATGACATATCTTGGACTGAGTTTTTTCTATGCTAGGAAGAATAATAACATTAATTCATAGTTTTCCATCATCAAATAAAACCCAGAAGGTATATATTAATCACATTTTTTACATGAGAAAATGGAGCTTAAAGAAGTTAAGTATATTTCTAAAGATTAAACACACAAATAACTGGGTTTGATTTTAAGAAAACACTCTTTCCACTCCTGCTGTACAGAATGAGAACATATGACTGGCTTTCATGGTTACCAACTTCTTTGAGCCAAATGGGTCTGATCCTCTCCCATCTCACAACCACTGCTCTGTTGAGCAATGCCCGGGCTCAGGGAAAGAGGATGAGGTACCATGGACAAAATGGCAAGGAATCCAATGAAAAAGCCAAGCCAACTGCTGAACTGAATGATCAATCTCAATGAAGTAGATAGAAAGAAGATTCTAGATTCAAAGCAAAAGGTATAGAAAGTAACCCAAAGAGGCAGAAGCCATAGTGTGTGCAGAAGGTAAGTGGCAGAACCTGGAGTGATTCCTCAAGCTGACTGGCATCAGAATGGTATCTAATTGTGAAAGCATGTGTCTAGGGCTTAAGAAACCAGAGTAAAATAAATAAATAAAATATTATAAAAATAAAATAAGACTGGCCTAGCTTCCATATGGGCAGTGTAGCTATGATGACTTGTAGGAGAATTTGGGTGGGGCCAAGAGAGACTTTTAAAACTCCTGTTTGCATAATATCAGGAAAGAGAATTAAGCTTAAATAGTGCATGTATAGATAATTATGTAGATGATACATGAAAGAATTTAAACGCAAACTAAGGAAGCACTAATTAAGCAAATATAACAGGTGATAATGATATGGCAAATTGAATATCACCAGTGTTATTAAGCTCTAATGAAACTATTATTTAAAATAAGAAAACTCTTTTATTAATCAATAATTGTAGCATTCTCAACAAAAACAGACAGATGACTACTCATCTTATTGAGCAATATTTCTTGTGATTTCTTTATAACCTCACCAATGCACTGGTTTCTTTAGTGTTTGACAAATCAGAGAAAAGTTGAAATACCTACTATGTGTCCTCATGAAAGATATACTCCATTGTGAGGAGAAGATAAAACCCACAGGAAAAAAAATGGGAAAAACAAACTGAGCATGAATCTGAGAGGATCTGATGCTACGTCAGAGACAGGAGGAAATAGGAGCTAGGGAGAATCCAAATAAGTTTAATGGGATAATGGAGGCATAGTATTGACCTTGAAGTATATGTTACTTGCCTAGGTATGGAGGAAAGAAACAATATAGAAGGCTAAACAGTGCTACTCTAGGAGAATGAGCATGTTGCATATTTACTGAATAGAGATGCACGGGTGACATGAGCAGAATATGGGCATTAATGAATTTTTCTTCTCACAGCAAAACTCAATATTGACTAATACACATAGCAGAATGCTTACCACAATTCCAGGCTTATATCCTATGAGGTAAAATCTCTTAGCATAGTATGCCTACCTCCTTCCCCAAAACCCTAGACAGAGTTTCATTTGAGCATCTCAGTAGCTCTGATTAGATCATGGGCCAAACCGTGAACCAATCACTGTGGGCTCCGGCTCTGATAGGTTTAACAGGTGAACCCACTTCTGGGGCTGAGAATGATGTTCTCTCCACATGAACTGAAGAACCTGAGAATCTGGGAGGTTTTCCTGAGGGGAAAAACCAATGTTCACCATGATTCCTAAGTCAGATTTATTTCCCCTAATTTTATGATTTTTATAAAAGATGTGATCATTCTTCTGGGTTCATAACTACACACACACACACACACACACACACACACACCATTACTTCTTGATATGGTTTCTTGTTGTGCTTGATATGGTCTCTTCTCCAACATATCTCAGGACATAAAAACAAAGAGGCAGATACAAAAGACATTACTACTCAGCAGTTTAATATTTGGGGATAAGATAAATAATATGTCTGTGCCCACAATTTTCTGAGGAAAATACTGTAATAACTGTTCTAAACACAATGATTAAAAGTACACAAATCAACAAAACAACTGATCAGTATTCTTTAGGTGTCAAGGTTATGAAGGACAAGAAGACTGGGTAACCATCATGGGTTAGAGGAGACTAAGGAGATATGACAACTGTAGAAGTCACAGCCACAGGTGATCAGATCCCAGACCCTGGTGTCACACCCTTGTATCCTCCCGTCTCCTTGACTTGTTTAAAAAAAACAACACACAAACAAACAAACAAACAAACAAAAAACAGGGCAAAAGAGATGGCGTGGGATGTCATTCTGTGGTTGTTACATTATACAGACTCCACATTGCTAGCAAACTCACTCACCTGTCTTTGAAGAAGTTAGTAGCCATTTGGGGAGGCCCACCAGGCAAGGAGGTTAGGACAGCATCTACAAGCTGAGAGTAGCTGCCAGCCAACAGCCTTCAGTCTTATACAGACATACCTCATTTTATTGTGCTTTGCTTTATTGCCTTTCACAGATGTTGCTTTTCTTTACAAATTGAAGGCAAGACCATTCGCCAGCAAAAAAAAAAAAAAAAAAAAAAAAGATTACCACCTACTTTATACCATTGGTCTGGAACTGAACCCACAGTATCTCTGAGGTATGCCTGTAGTCTCAAGGGAATTAATTCTGCCAAATCCTGAGACAGCTTGGAATCAGATTCTTCTCCATCTGGCCTCCAAACGAGACCAGCCCAGCTGACACCTTGATTTACAGCCTTGTGAGACCCTAAGCAGAGGATCCAGGGAAGCTGTGCCCAAACTACCAACCAACAGAAAGTAGGAGGTAATTAATGTGTTGTTTTAAGCTGCTAAGTTTGTGGCAATTTGTTATGTAATAATAGAGAGCTGTCTTAATCAACACGAGCAGCTGTAACAAAATATCATAAACTGGGCAGCTTATCAACAACAGAAATTTATTTCTCACAGTGCTGAGAGCTAGAAGTCCCAGATCGTGGTGCCCGCATGGTGGGGTCCTGGTTGGAGCCCTCTTCTGGTTGTTTTTTCATGTGGTGAAAAGGCAGCAAGCTAACTCTTTGTCATCTTCTTATGACCCCATTCATAAGGGCTCCACCCTAGTGATCTCATTCCTTCCCAAAGGCCCCGCCTCCAAAGCCATTGGGAGCTTATATTTCAACATATGAATTTAGGGGGGGGGGGGGGCGGGAATGGTAACAAACATTCAGTCCATACAATCCCTAATATGTCAAGTAATTGCAATGTGGTATCCTAAAACAGAAAAAGGACATTAAAGAGGGGAAAATGGTGAAATCCAAATAAAGCCCAGAGTTTAGTTAACACTCGATACCAAAGGTACCACCTTTGTTTTAATCATTGTATTGATATTAGGACATCAGCAGAAGCTTAGTAAAGCATATACTGGAACTCTCTGAATCTCTCTATATAAAAGCCTAATATAATATGCAAAGTGTACCCTCAGGAGTTCGACCAACCAGGACGATTGCTTGCTGATGTGCGCTGACCACCAGGGGGCGGCGTAGAAGGAAGAAAGGCCCCTGCTGGCAACCAGCAGCCTCTAGGAACCCTACCCATGCACCAATTTTGTGCACTGGGCCTCTGGTTTCTAAATAAAAAATTAAAAATAAACATAAATAAGCTTAAAGAGTACACAAATCAGCTATGACACTTGTGGAAAATAAGCCTCGATTCTGATGGCTGACAATGGTGTCAACAGAACAAAATGTTCATCAAGGTGGGAAAGAAAACTATGGACAATCTGATACCATGTTTGGCTGCCTAAGGCCCAGCTTTGCCTCTTGCCCAAGCTTCCACTCATGGCAACACCGGAGTAGCATTTCTCCCCTTGCTACACAATTTTTTTATTTGTTAGTGGTAGCTTTATTTTTAGTTACCTATTATTTCAAAACAATTTTATGTAAAAGATCTTTCCCCAAAATCCTCCTATTCCCCAGAAATCTCTCTTGCTTCTGTCTCTCCAATAGTTTCTCTCATAATCATACCTTTTCTTCCCTACCTCTTTTCTCTTCCTCACATGGTTTGGAATTTCTAAGAAAGGTAGGACAAGAACTATCTACATAAGTAAAGCAAGGTGGTCTGGTGTGTAACTGTTCTTTATACTCTAAACAGAAATATACAAAACCAGCACCCACCCCAGTTGCGCGGGGCTTAGACTTCATCCAGAATTCATCACTTCCCTCCACCTAAATCTTTACAACAGCATCTCAGCCCCGGGTACAATGTGTCCCAAATGTTATACCTTTTTGGCTTCAAGCAGGTTTTATAACTTCAAAGGAAATTTGTGACCACTTTGAAATGAAGACCAGGTAGATAAACAATTTGGCAAAGGAAATGAATGTGGAGGGCCAGACAGAGTTCTTAAAAGCACAGTTCACTTGAATAGGCTATCATTTGGAAAACAAATAGCTCAACCTGGATCCCAAACAAAACTAGGATAATACAGGTACCATACACTTGATGAAAGCGTCCTGTATCAGGCTGAAAGGAGCATACCTAGTCTATATAAATAAAAATGTAAATGTTCGTTTGTTCAAAATCTCAAATCTCTGAAAGTTCTTCACTGATTACTTTGAAATTTTGACACAACATTGCATTCAAATATGCATGTGTTTTTATGTACCTACATTATATAGATGTCACACCTGTGACAGGTAAAAAACATGCTTTTTTTGAAAAAAACAGGTAAAAACATGCTTTTTTGAAAAACAGTGCCATCTGTTGGACGTAAAAGCAACACACACTACGAACTTAACAATATTATTCAGTCTAACATTCAAAGCCAGGCAGTGACATACAAGTCCTTCAACACTGTTGTGGAAGCAGATGAAGCGGTTAATTATCCAACAGAATTTTGAAATTCACTCGATCTGCCAGGGATGGAATTCAATCAGCATGCAAATTATCATGTTGCAAAATATCAACCAGCATGAGGCTGGGCTGGGGCTCGGGGCATGGGCAGCTGCAGTGGTTCCCCCCCCCCTCCCCCGCATGCTGGCACCGAGAGGGAAGTGTGGTGGGCGAGGGTGGGGAGAGCTTCCTCTGCTCCTTTTTCCTGTGGCTTTTGGGCAGCTTGGCGAGGGCACCGCCAGCAGGAGTCGGAGTTGGGGGGGGCCACGCCGCTTCAGGCGCAGGGTGCAGGGTGCGGGCTGCCGGTGGGGAGTGGGGGTGCTGGCCGGAGCTGGGGGGCCCAGGCTGCAGAGGCGCACGTGTGTGAGGTCAGACCAGCCAGGCAGGGCGGGTGTGGTGGCATGCCAGGGCAGCTGCCCAGGAGGACGCATTGTATACCCACAAACATTGTGCAATTAAACATATTAGAAACGTGAGCTTTCTCTTTTCTTTCTTTTCCATTTAACCAGACTGAGCCATAGCAACGTGTGGCCGGGTACAGCTAATAATTGAATAATTGTCTTATTTTATTTTGATCTACAGAATTAAAAGCCTCTTAAACTTATTGGGAGCTCTTGAGGCTACTTCTTGCTGCTCACCCTGAGCATTAGGAATTGTGTAGATATTAATATCAATGATGTTCATCAGAGTCTACTATATAATCTGTACTTACATGCCCTGCCTCCAAAATGCCCAACTATTCCTCTGAAATTATCAAACCTTCTTTGAAGTGGAGATGGAACAAGACATCCCCTATTATCAAAGCCAAGGTGAAAAACCATCATTATGTGTAGAGGATAAAATAAATCTCTTATTTAAAGGACACAAAGATGAATAGGAAAAATAGAAGAGAATTCCATTGAGGCCCTTATACTCACAGAAGTTACTATTAACTGTTCATTTTTTTTTGTTAGGTAATGTACATAGAAAGAGACCTGAATTTTGTATTTTGGAATTATTTACCTTTTTAAAGTAAATTTTAAAGTGCACTCAGAGTCTTGAGGGTTTTTCTTATCTGTGTGACACAGGAAGATATGAATACAGGGATTTAATGAGTACTCTCGATTTAAAGAAACAGAAACTTGACTGCAAGCAGAAATAAATTGAATTTTTAAGTTAATGTTGCAGGTGTATCAGCGTGCCTGACAAGATTTTCTTCTCCCAATTGTTTGGTTGGGTTATCAGTTTTGAAATGAAAGGGAGTTGTCTGTGTCCAGTAGATGCTGGCAAATGGGAGAAGGCTGCTGGGAGAGGGTTTTTAGTCTCACACCCCTCAGGAGGGAGAGGAGGGGTAATGGTGGCCATGAATCCTGTGCAGAGCCACTGAGAAATCACATTCCCCTGAGGCTATCTCAAGAAGTAATGAGTTCAAAAAGTATTGGGCTTTTCTGGAAAGTCTTGAGGTCTTGGAACTCTCTTTGAAATCTGCTTCGGGTTGATAGTAAACATTTTTGTAAACTAGTGAACTTCACATGGTAAACACAGCATCAGGGGAAACTTCCTTTCATAGAAAAGAACTTTTGAGATGCCTTCAGTGTTAGCTGTATAATCTCAGGGGATCTTTTAAAAATATATTTTATTGATATTTTACAGAGAGGAAGAGAGAGGGATAGAGAGTTAGAAACATTGATGAGAGAGAAACATCGATCAGCTGCCTCCTGCACACCTCCCACTGGGGATGTGCCCTCAACCAAGGTACATGCCCTTGACTGGAATCGAACCTGGGACCTTTCAGTCCACAGGCCAACGCTCTATCCACTGAGCCAAACTGGTTAGGATTCAGGGAATTTTCTTAGCCTTTTATAGCTTCCATTTCCTTAGTAATAAAATGAAGTGGATAATACCTACTTTTTGAAGTTGTGGTTCTCAAACTTTGACATCAAATAACCTGAGGTACTTACCTGAAATAAAGATTCCTAGGCCATGCCCCAGACTTACTGGGCAGGTATTATCAGAGTTTTGTTTTGAGAAATATTATTTTAAGAAATAAATTAAAAGAGAAAATATGAAGCATCTGTTTTCATTACTATACATGTGTGGTAATTACCATTTAAAATCCCTACTCATCAAAAAAATTAAATATGTGTTTAAGAGATGGTGGCTTGCTTTCAAGACACATTAGATCAAAAAGGAGGAGGAGGAGGAGGAGGAGGAGGAGGAATAGGAATTAAACTAACAACTCTAAGTGCAAATAAACTAAAACAAAATAGACTAGCCTGTACTGAAACAAACCATGCAAGGTACAAGATTCAGGCCAGTTACTGTGTTTCTTTTAAGAGCCTCAGCATAACTGTCAGTCACAGACACCTATTGTAGGCTTATTCTACATAGGTGACCATGCATTATAACACATGACTCTACAACCAGAACCACAAGGCCATGTCTAAATGTCTCCAATAGTCTACAGAGTGAGTGACTGACGTAGTACAACAGCCAATAGGGGCACTTGACCCAGGCACATTGTCTCTCTTAGGGACACATTTGAACCTGAAGCAGAGCTCTGCCCACATTCAAGATCTTTAGATCTCTCTACCTGCGTACATGCTTCTGCCCCAAGCTTTCCCTTCCAAAGGCCAGAGACCCAGAGTGAAAAATAAAGCCCATGAATTTTCAAGAATCTTGGTTTTTTTGTTGTTGTTTTGGTTGTCTTTGTTTATTTGTTTGTTGTTTTTTTTCGGGGGATCGTTGTTTAGAGGCCTCCTGAGGTCTTTTCCTTAGCCCTTCAGGTAGGGGGAGCTCCCCGGGGGTTAGGAAGCAGCCCCCCAAAACCGTTTCCAGGATCGCAGCCTCTCCCCTCCTGCCCCAGGAGTAGTGCCTTCCCAGGCCATGATTCCCTGCGACCCCCAAATAACTGCACAGGCGTGAGGAAAAGGGCCAAAGCCCACGGCTTGGAGCGATGCTAAGTTACTGCCTTATCGCTGACAGCTAGAGCCTCTACATCTTAGTTTATGGTGGCAGTATATTCTACTTTCAGAAACACTGTAGTGACCCATGTATCAGGTCACACATATCACAGGCATCAGGACAGGGCCTTGCAACAGGCCCACCCTCTGTTGCAAGCTGCCCCACTTCTAGACAACATGTGGTAAGAAAACATGCTCAAGACTTCTTGCAGGCAATAAGTAGAAGATTCACAATGTATTATTCTGGGATTTTGGAGCAAGACCATGTAACTTGCAGTAATTTATGAATATTTTAAAAAATAGACCTTGGCTGATACCCAGTCACTTCAGGACCCATGAACAGAGAGACCAACATACAAGGAAAAGTGTCACTATCATGACTGTTCATGGGAGGAAGTAGAGATGGTTTTAGGTAGGGATAAATAGGATTTTCACCCTAACCATCCAGAGATGTCTCTAATGTTGGTAACTAATAGGCAAATACAGAAGCCATAGCCTGAAAATTGTCTCAAGCTCTAAGGTATAAAGGTTTGGGTTAACCTACTAAGTAAGTCACCTAGACAAGCAAAGAGGAATCAAGAGAGAATAACAGAAGAGGAAGGTGATGAGTATAGTTGTGGCATTAAGGAGTTGTTGGCCTTCCTGTCCTTCTTCCTGTAAGTTTACTTTGGGGAAAGAGGCCACCACAATCTTGAATGAATGTCTTCCAGGACTTAAATGAAGGAAGTGAATCTGAGTGACTCACTGGAAAGCCAGCATGCTGCTGTATTGCACCCTCCAATTCCCTGACTTCAGAACCTGAGCTGCCAACGGTTTGGAGAGAATATTTTGCAGCTGAGTAACCACAAGTTCTTCCCACAGGTTGCATTAGAAACACCTTTCCCAACATAGCATCCTTTTCCCTGGGGGTATGTGTGGAGGTAAAAGGTCCAGCATTCCCTTTCCCAAAACTGGAACACGTTTTCAGGGTCATCTCAATCTTGATGTCCCCTATAAGATCAGCTAAGTCCATTATTATGCCTATATCACAACTCGGTTTCTTCCTGAAAAGTCTGCTACCTTCACTTCTTCCATGGGTGTTCACCTCAGGGTGTACCCTTTGAACATTTCTTAATAGGTCTTGACCTTTGATAGATCCTCTCCACACATCACCATTACCTTGAAATTCCCTCTTCTACCTGCCATCCTGTTTACTTATATACAAGTCAAATAATCTGAAATTCCCATTTTTATCATTGTGGATCCATTGTGTGGAGTCTCTTTTTATATTTGCAGCACCTGTCTAGCTTTTGCAGAGGGCAATTAATTCCAAGATTACAGTCCTTGTCTCCTTATGAAAGTAAGAACCTGGTAGGTATTACTTGCCTATTTCAATAATGTCAAACCTCTTGCACCAGACATGTTTGACGGATTCTAAATTGAGAAACCTCTAGATGGAGAAGTCCTAAGCCCCTTAAATTCACTTGTCACTGCTCAAGCATCATCCTCAAAGACTGCATGAACTGAAGATGCTGAGGGCACACTGCCTGAACAAGAGGAACATGAAGAGGCTGTTCATGAATAAATACACCATGAGTCCAGTTCATCCTATGTGGTAGACTGAAATAAGGGGAAAAGAGGCAAAACATCACCTGAAGTTCTTACCCAGAGGAGCCACTTCCAGGGCATTATTGTTTTGTTTTGGTTTTTGTTATCCTCATATGAGGATAATTTTTTCATTGCTTTTCAGAGAGTGGAGGGGAGCGGGGAGAAAGGGAGAAACATTAATGTGAGAGAGACAGATAGACTGGTTGCCTCCCATAAGCAACCTGAATGGGGGCAGGAGAGAACCCACAACCTAGATACATGGCTTTGACCAGGAATCAAAACTGAGACCCTTTGGTGCACGGGCCAATGCTCTAACTGCTAAGCAACACTGGCCAGGGCACCACTCCCAGGATTTTGCATGTAAACTCTGGAAAGGATTTTTAAAAATAATTTAATTTTCTCAGCATAGTCTATCACTGTCACCCAGGGCAGGCCCACTAGTCATCGTGGCCTGATATCTTTTCTCTTATAGTATTTAGTGAAATTAAACTGTCATTCTTCATTTCTCTTGATGATTTTAGTACTGTAGCCATTTCTGACTAAGAGTTCATGCTTTATTTAAACATTAACTTTAAAGACATTGGATTCAAAGCCCTTGTTTTCCGATTGGCATCTTTAGATGAGGCCTAGGATGGTGGAGACAGAGACATCAAGGAAAATGAAGGCTGGCAGCATACACACAGAGAAAAGCATTTTCTCCTTTCACTGGCTTGAAATTCTCTAACTAGACATCTTGGGAGAGTTCCAAGTCCAGAAATGGTCTCATTGGTGCTGAGAGATGGGGTGTGAGACAGGCCTGTGACTGTGTCCCAAGATAATATCAAATGGACTAGAGATGAGGAGGAATCCTCCCACCAGAGAGGCAGAGGAGCCTGCAGAATAAGATCACTCAAAAAGATGACCTCTCCTCAAACTGCTTTCTGAGAGCACCCTTGGAGGTGACACTGTCATTCTTATTGTTTTAGCCGCCTGAGCTACATCACCAAATGCACTTCACAGATTGGGACCCAACACAGCCCTTTAATCAACTGGACCCTCCAAATATAGCAACATAGACTAGAAATACTTGAAACAACCATTGTACTCACCTCACCAAATCTCCCATCCAGCTGGATTTTGAGTACATCGCCCTATATGCAAGCTTATCATTGAGGGTTCTTGAGTCAATTGGTCTTCTCTTATCTCTCAGTGGCACTTATACTAGGGCCCTGAGGCATATTGTCATTTCTCTAATATTGTGATGTTCCTTAGCTCAAAACCATATCCCTTTAGCCTTCTAACCAGTGGCCCGGTGCATGAAAATCATGCACATTAAAAGGGAATTAATTAGAGGAAATATTTTAATGTTACTATTTTCCTTTTCTCTATAATTGAAGTGTCAGAGATGAAAGAAAATTAGTAAAATGTATATGAAAATCTCCCTCCTGTCAGAATCTGGGGCATACCATGGGACTTAGAGTAAGGCCCCCACCCACCACCCGCATGTGTTTCAAAAACACAGGAGACCCAGACCCAGCCAGGCCCACCCTCATCAAGCCCCTCCAGGTGGGGGGCCCAGGGCTGGGGCAGGGGGTGTGACCTGAGGTCCTTCGCCCCAGCTAAGTACCATGCAGCCTCAGGTCCCTGCTGTTTGGTCATGATGTTATCATGTTCTGGCTAATTTGCATATTCCTCTATTATATAGATAGCCAACCTCCATTGAAACCAGTTTATTTAGTTAAGGGTTAGAGGAAAGCAAACTAAGGAAAGAGTCAGGTGGAACTGAGAATGAAGTTTTAACACTTATGGAGCATTTACTTCTTTAAGGAGAGCACATGCTGACCAAAACTTACATCCCTAAAGACATATCTGTGTCTTATTCATGTTTCTGTATTTTTCAATATTTACCACAGTGCCTTGAGTAAGTGCGAGTTCAAATAAATGTTGGATTCACTGTGATCAAATAAATCTAAAGCTATCAACTGGAACTATATGGAATATGCTGCATTTGACTACCAAGCTATGTAATTAAAATCATAAGCTTAATGCTTTGACTCTGGGTTTTGGCTATCATGTACTTGAGGAAGTATGGGAAAGTCATGCAGTATTGCTGAGTTCCAATTTTCTCTCGCATAAAATGGGCATAACAACATTACCTATTTCATAGGGTTGAGATGGAAGTGACAAGATATTTGTAAGGTGTTCTGCATAATGACATTTACATAGGTAGTGTATGTTAGTAATAATAATGGTAATAGTGATTCTAATATAAATAATTATTTCTTTATGACTATAGACTCAGAGTCTATAATTTAGTGGGCTAACTCTATTTCTTTGATTCATTTGAACTGCAAGAAAAATTTCCAATACTTCAACTGCCATTATTATTTTATTTCTGTAAAAATGCAAGGGAGTGAGTTCATTGTAGCTGAATCTTATAAGAAGGTAGCAGGAGCCCTGGCAAGATAGCTCAGTTGGTTGGAGCATCATCCCATACACCAAACAGTAAAGGGTTCAATTCCTGCTCAGGGCACATGCCCAGGTTGTGGTTCTAGCCTTAGTTTAGTGGAATCAGTGCGGGAGGCAACAGACCAATGTTTCTCTGTCATATCCAAGTTTCTTTCTCTCTCTCCCTCTCTCTCTAAAAATCCATTTAAAAGAGAGAGTGAACAGGAGTCGGCAAACTCTTCCTGGAAAAGACCAGGAGTAAATACTTTAGATTTTGTAGGCAACATAAGCCTCCATCATACTATTCAACTCTGCTCGGAAGCCATAAATGAATGGGTGTGACTGTGTTTTAATGAAAAGATATTTACAAAAATAGACAATGACCTGAAGGAGGTGAAATCAAAGGAAAACATTGAGTTAGTGAAATTCACCACTGAGTGATGCTTCCTGTGACTGACATTTAGAGGTTCCTCTTCCATCCATGAGACACCACTGCATCTTTATAATCAATCAACTCTACATATGTATTTAAAAAACAATCACTCAGCCCTAACCAATTTGGCTCAGTGGATAGAGTGTTGGTCTGTGGACTCAAGGGTCCCGGGTTCCATTCCAGTCAAGGGTGTGTACCTTGGTTGTGGGCACATCCCCAGTGGGGCATGTGCAGGAAGTGGCTGATTGATGTTTCTCTCTCATCGATGTTTCTAACTCTCTTTCCCTCTCCCTTCCTCTCTGTAAAAAAAATCAATAAAGTATATATTTTTTAAAATCACACAAATACCTCACACAGGCAAAACAGAAGAGGTGCTTGGCTGAATATGGTCTTTAGCTTTAGTTTGCACAAAGCAGCTGAGGTCACAGTATAATAGGTAAATCGGAGTGAATTCTCTATTATTTCCATCAAGAGTTAACAGGTAGAGTACTAAAGGAGACCATCCTCTCTTCAACACAGGCGACCTAAGTATATCAGGGAATACATGCTCATCACGGAGGCAAACAAGACACACTTTGTGAGATGAGACATCTAGGGCATGATGTAGCCCATCTGAGTCCAATTTTAGAAAGTAGGAGGGTTTTGCTGGCTTTTCCTATACAGACAAATAGAGAATAGTGAGAGAAAAGCCAGCGAGGAAGATACTAAGTCTTTGTTTGCTGATATGAGTTGTCCCACAGCTACAGCATCTTCTTTCATTGGGTTATTTACAGAATGTGTCTGCAGCCAACTTAACTACAATACACAACAGCCATTCAGAGACACCCCATTTACAATGGAAGAAAGAGAAACGTGGAAGCCAACCATGGGCAGCACTGAGGAGTGACCGGAAACCTCCAATCTCAGATTTTTTTAAAAAGCTTCAAAACATATCTGGTAGCCCTATTTCCACCCATATCCCACCCCTTCCCATTTTAGAGTAAAACAAAAATCAATGGCAGAAACTGTCACCAGCCAAAAATATTAAAGTAACCAGAGCAGTGAGAATGGGACCACTAACATTGGGCAAGATCCCATCATCTCTGATAGCCTCAGAAAAGTAGTATCAAAAGGACCAAGTTTTGAGCAAATTGCTTCTTGAAGGTTCTTTATACATAAACTTACACTAGCTCAGTCTGAGCCTTATGATAATAATGGATTGAACACGAATATAAACTACCCAACCTTGATTATTCTAGTTCTAGCTTTTTTTTATATATGACCATATGACAAAACGTGGGTGGGTTTTCCTTCTCTTAACAATTTGAAGATGAGGCTGGGAACATAAAATTCCAAACAAAATCAAATTGCAGAAGCCAGTCTATCATGGTTTCCAGAAAATCATAAAGGACATTAAACTTGAATGACCATTATAAGAGCTAAAACCCAGCTTGAATTGATGCATTTTTATTTCACTTGCATTTGATTATTCTTGTGATGTTATTACTATGCTCATAACTGTTGCAATTTGTCAGTACAGAGCAATTACTTCCCAAAAGTAATATGGCATGAAATCAAGAATGCCAAATGGTGGCTTGCTCTGAGCACCCATTTGAGAGGCAATTGGTCAGGCAGTATTTCGCTCAGGAAGCTGAAAGCACTGTGTTGGTTGGCGTTTGAACACATAATTGGGCAGAAATGTCCTGTCGAAGGAGCACTGGATTTGAACCTAAGCTTTGTCTTTCAATAGTTGCTTGACCTTGGGCTGGTGCTGCAAACTACATAATGCCTACAGGCCTTGGTACAAAGTGTTACTTCTGTTGAAAATGAAATGTCTCTTTTCCTTTCCCCCAATATCTTCTTGATGTATTCTTCTGCTTCCTCCAGGGTTCACCCCTAATATGCATTCTCTCTGATTTCCCCATTATAAAAAAATCCACAAATAACAATAATGATAACACGACATTATTTTCATGCATGTAATACGATATGATGTTATTAGGGTCCCTATACCATTTTGTATTTTATTTGTTTATCCATCTATCTTCTGCATTGACTATTAATCGTTTGATGGGGATATGCTTTGCTCAGTTCTATATTACAACATTCAGAATAGTGATGACACAGAGTAGACTTTAATAAATATTAATACAGTAAGTTTCTACCCCTGTAAAATGACAATAATGGTATCTGAGCTTTCCACCTTCTATAGTTTTTGCAAGAATCAAATGATGTGCATGAACATTTGCTTTGAACTGAAATGTACTTTACACATCAGGTGTTATGATGCTCTCCCAATGAGACAAATCTAATCTGTATGAGGCATCACAAAGATGCTCATGAATACAACTGTGATCTAGATGCAGTGAGAAGCCAAGCTCGATCCTTTAGCCACTCAAAAAGAACATAAATGTCTAACTTATCCCATGTTAAAAAAGGGAGTAAGTATCCATGTATGGTTTTTATAAGGAAAATGTAGAGCGAGGACAGATGTAGATGTGGCAAAATGATGAAGTATTTGCAATTCCCATTAAATATTTATTGCATATATTTTGTTTAAGTTACACTTTGCTGACTCTGCAATGCAGGGTCTTTCTCCTCCTCTGAAGGACTCAGCAGGAGAGAGAACAGGTACATGGCACTTGTTCTCACCATGATGAATGAGAATGTGCATCAGCTCAAATGTCTGCCCACAATGAATAAACAAGTAAATGATAATGTACAGATGCCATAAAAGGCTATGCAGCAAAAAATGAATCTTTACTAATGTGATAACATGAGTGACTGACTCAGATATAATATTAAGCAAAGAAGTCAGTGCCTTAAAAGAAAACACACTATATGATTCCACATAAATGAAGTTTAAAAATGGACAAAAGTCATACAGGGTAGTAGAAGTTAAAATAATGGTTAATTTTGGGAGTGTTTTGGGTTGGAAAGAGAATGAAAGACCCTTAGAGTCCTGAAAATATCATATATAGATATGAAAAATGATCAAACTGCCAATTCAAGATTTGTGCACCTTATTCCATGTATATAATTCCTCAATGAAAAGTGTGACATAACAAAGGAAAGTGAAATTCCTATTGTGGAGTGGGGTTCATAAGGATGTGTGTGTGAGGTAGACAGATTCAGTCTACTCCCTGGCTAGAGTCAACTGCATGTCCCCAGAGGGCAGAGATGACGGCTGGCTTACTTAGCTCTGTATCCCATCTATCTTTTGTTAGACATTTTTGGCTGCTTTCAATTTGTATTGTGTTTATGCCTTTCATGTAGTCACACATATAACTGTTCTGGGGTATATACTTAGGAGTGGGGTGAAATGTAATACATAATATGTATGAAGAATTATTTGTTAACTAAAAATAAATGAATATTTTAAAAACAATCTATGCAGAGAGAAGGAAACCTGCCTCTGTATTTGGGGCAGAGTGTTCCAGGAGGTGGAGACAGGAGAGGGGAGGAACGAGAAGTCAGTCTGACAGAGAACCAGGCACCAGTGGCCCAGGGCCTAATTTCTCCCCTGAAGGAACATCCAGTGATTCTGTCTTTATCCAGAGATCTAGGCTGGAGCAAGTGAGATGGGGGGAGTCAGCCAGTCTAGATCTGCCTAGCACCCCGGGTGCTGCCTCTCCACTCCAGTGTTGTCAGTGGACAGGTCCTACAGGAGGTGAAAGCAGGGAGAGAGGGGGGCAGCCTCAGCTCTGCTGTGAGGTCTGGACAACTCACTTCAGTTTTCTGAGTCTCACTTTTCGCCATCCCATAACTGCAGAAAAGGCAGCTCAGTTCCACTTCTCTGACATTTGCTGGTGGCAGAGGGGAGGGAAGGCAAGTGCCTGTGGAGTGTGGTACATCTATGCAACTTAGAAACTATCAGTAAAATTCCTAGCAATGTTGACTTACATTTGTCAAATGCATGCAAATTTCTCATTTGAATGTATAGAACATCTATGTGTTTTAGTATAAAATATGTTTATTTATAAATCTTCTAAGGGCATAGAACTGACCCTGGAAGCTGAGCTATGTTTAATCTTGCTATGTTCCCTGCATAATCATCACATAATCTGAATGTTGATGAGTTCAGAGCAAAGGATCTCCAAGGCCTCAAGCTGGAGCAGACAATTCTTCCTACCACAATTCTTCTGACCGCTCCCTGCCTCCCCCCCCACATGCACACACACAAAAAAAATAGACCAGCTATTAGTTCTCTTCTATCTCATAATATTTTCACCTGGAAATTGTTATGTATGTTTTTTGTGGGGGTTTTTTTTGTTTGTTTGTTTTGTTTTAGAAACTTATGGGCCAGTAAACTTAACTATGTTTAGTCAGTATATCTTTGAGTTCGATAAGCTTCCTATTGATTCATGAAATGTACACCTTTCTGGTCATCCTGCATCTCACACTCTGTGGTTAAGTTAGGTGCACATCATTCAGTGAAAAGTTTCTTCAGCTTCTACAAACACATGCCATGATCATTCCTCAGTGTTTATGACAGTTGGGCCACTTGCATGCTGACAATAAGCTATTGAAAAACCTCATTTAGAATTTCTATTCAGTATTTTCATGTTCTTTTCCTCTTATTAAGTAGATTTATAATTGCAAGCCTTGCTTGAGTGCTGGTAAGCAAATATGTTTTCCATTTTAAAATAATGTCTGCGAGTCTGAGGATTAATAAATGATAACACGTGTCAGGATTGTGTAGCAAAATTACACCTTCTATTTCTAAAGCTACTGGAAACGCTTGGCCAACTCTCCTCCTTCTATCCTTTCACCTCAGAAAAGCCCACGAGGGGCCAACAGGAAATGCTCCCTTGGTTGCAGCCCTTGGAAAAACACTTGCAAAATGAGAACAAAAATTGCAGAGGCCTTAAATCAGAACACTGTGGTATGCCGCCTTAAATCAAAATGCTGTCCCTAGGCTGTGGTACAGGAAGGGAGGAGCCTCACTCCCAAGTAGGTGAATTTGCTTAAAAATTATTAACAGCAAGAACACAATCTCTGGGTTGAAGGACTCTCTGAAGGACACATCTGCTAGCCATCACAGGTGACAACTGCCTGCCGCAGAAAATAACTCCTCAGCCCCAGAACACCCAATCAGCAGTGTGTTGTCTTCTGAGAGGAACGATTCCACCTGAGAAATTGGAATTAATCTCAAGAGGAAAAACATGCAGTTACCCTTTGCATTTACATATATTTATGCCCATTATTGAAGCAAATCCCAAAGCCAACTTGGTTCACATGAAACGGTGTCTTGGTCTGTTCAGGCCGCTGTAACAATATACCATGTTTGGGCGGCGTACAAACAGACATTTATTTCTTACAGTTCAGAGGCTGAAAATCCAAGGTCAAAGTGCCCACAGATTCAGTATCTGGTGAGGACCTGTTTCCTGGTTCATGACCAGCCCTGGGGGGTTTTGGCCGTCCCTGTGACCTCTTTTGTAAGTGCCCTGCCCCCAGTCATGACCTATTGACCTCCCAAAGCCCCATCTCCAAATACCATCGCATTGAGCCTAGTATTCAACAGAGGAACATTCCGTCAATAAGAATAATTCATATTGATGGCTCATTGCTTACCTGGGACAGGTTTGAACTGCGCGGGTCCGTCAGAGAAGGATTTTTTGTTTTGTTTTGTTTGCAGTAAGTACAGTTGGCCCTGCTTCTCGGTGGGTTTTGCATCTGGGAATTCACTAAGGGGAATGGAAACAGTATTTTCGCATTCCCAGCCGCAGATTCCCAACCGCGATTCCCAGCCCAGTTTGAACACACTAGTTTCCATCCGCCCCTGGTTGAATCTGCGGATTCGAAAATCCAGCTGCAGTTAACTTTTGGGGGAGTTAAAGTTACGTTTGGATTTTCGACTTGGTACTTCCAACTTCAGGATGCAATCTCCCTAGGTAAGTAGAATGGCTTCTTCAAATTAACATATTATGTTTTTTTGTCTGAGCCGACTGAATCTAAGTGAAAACGAATGGCACCAATGATCTCTATACACCAAGCATGTCAAACTCAAAGGCTAACGGGCCAAATAAACAAGGTTTAAGTTTATGTGGGCCACACAAAAAAAAAACCCAAAAGCTTCAATTTTCATAGAAACGTAGGTTTATTTTGATAGAGACATGCTGAATACAAAGGGCTGTAATTAATGAGTAATTGTTTATATAAAATAATAGAAATTTTTAATAAAAATTAATATTTTCTTGAACATTAACTTATTAGGCATTGAATAGGTGCACAATTAATAAATGTAATACAAATAAACCTATTTTCCTTGTTCTCTGAAAGTGAAATATTTCCTGTTGCTCACACCAAACAAGTCAGTATAAGACTAATAGGCTAATGATGTGGCAATTGGCTGCTAAAATATTTGCTGCTAGTATTAGTGGAGAGAAATGGTGCACCTGCGCATAAAGTGCGTAAGGGAAATGAATGCAACACGATTATAGTAATCAGTCATTAGCAAACGTTGTAGTTCATTATTAATAGATGAATAACAGGATATCATAAAAATTAAGCTATGAAATTTTTATTAAAATGTTTCTTACATATTGTTATATTGGCTAAGCCACAAAAATATTTGCTGTTGCC
>PVJC01025971.1:0-24352 GCA_004026665.1 Murina feae | reverse complement strand
GGTCATATCCTATGAAAGACACATCTTGAAAATGCCTAAAGAAAGTTGTCATATTTTCATGCTGAAGGGACTGGAGTCCATGTTGATGAAAACACCTTGGTGGCTATGGTGACTGGCAATGGCTATAGCAGCAGGGTGATGGGGCTGGTGGCTTCCCCTGATTAGCCTGGTCGCCTCCCACAAAGGGAGGCCAGACTGTGGCTTAGACCTGCTCCCCAAGGGGAACAGGGAGCAGGCCTAAGCCATCAGTAGGTTACCCTCTGAGGGCTCCCAATATGTGAGAGGGGCAGTCTGGGCTGAGGAACCCCTCACCCCCCAGTGCTCACGAATTTCATGCACCAGGCCCCTAGTTCAATTGTATATGGTCAATATCACATACCAAATTTTATCTTACTTAATATTCCTAAGTTATATAGGTTATCACATTTATGATAGGTATAATAACATATATTAAATCATTTTATAGAAATCATATAAATAAATAATATAAATCTGAGAAAATTTTCTTTATATTGAAAGGATTCCATTTGATACATGAAAATGTGCTCAAATCTTTATTTCATATTACAGGTATATACAAAGTGAAGTTAATCTTTTTTCAAGTTTTTACTATATTCACATTAAAAATCTCATCAAGCCCACCTGGCATGGTTCGGTGTTAAGCATTGACCTATGAACCAGGAGGTCATGATTCAATGCCTGGTCAGACACATGCCTGGGTTGTAGACTCCATCCATCCCCAGTGTGGCATTCAGGAGGCACCCAATCAATGATTCTCACTCATTATTGATGTTACTATCTCTCTCTTGTTCTCCTTTCCTCTCTGAAATCAATAAAATTACATTTAAAAATATTAAAGCAAATGGAATATGAATATGTTGAACACTTAAACTCAATATTTAGTATATCCCAAGATAAGGATGTCTTATAAACCTCAATGCCCCTTCTCTCTCTTAAGCTCTCCTGCATGTGGGGTTAAGGCATCTGACTCTCTCATGTGCGGTTCCTATACATAAAGTGTGTATTAAACTCGGTTACTTTCTCTTGCTAATCTTCTTCATATCTACTTTATTATTAGACCAGCTAAAATAACCTTGAGAGTAAATTTTATTACACCCTGACACTACTGTAAGCCTGAATTGTTCAAATACTTGAATCAGAAACAAGATTTTTGATAGATTGATCATCATAACTCCAGTTTATCAATGAGCTACATTTCTACTGTGCTATTTCAAAACATATTTCATTGTTCTGAGTTTTTGTGCAATTACAGAACAACATAAACCGAATTTGACATAAAGAAGCATGTTCTAATCCTGTATCTCTAACAAATCAATAAAATAGCAATTCAAAATTTGAATATTGACTCCAAATCAGATACTTTCCTAAGTGCTGGGGACAGACATTTGGTATATAAACCCTTGAAGATATCAAAGTCCTTTAAATGAGACTAAAAAGTGGGGCATCGCATTTTGTATAAGATACAGAGATAGCAGGTCTTACAGATGAAATCTATCTGAGGGTATGTTTTGGATCTATAGGCAATTTTTTCTTGCTCGGCCACAAATATAATGAATGCTTCTTATAATGTCCTTCAAGGCTTTATCCAGTTTGACCTGTGGAGGATCCGTGGAAGCCATTGTCTGGCCAAAAGAAGAAAAGCAATGAAGTAACTCCCGGTAAGCAATATGGGAATAGCCCGAGACAGAGACTGTACTGGCTTGGGAGACATTGCTCTATCCATGAGAGTAGATTAGGGCCCTAGCCAGTTTGGCTCAGTGGATCGGGAGTCACCATGTGGGCTGAAGAGTCTCAGTTTGGATTCTGGTCAAGGGCAGATACCTAGGTTTCAGGCTCCCCAGGGCACATGCAGGAGGCAACCAATCGATGTGTCTCTTTCACATGAATGGAAAAATATCCTCGGGTGAGGATTAAAATAAAAAGATTGTATTAGGAAGGGTAGAGGTATGTATAGCAGCTGGCCTCAGGTCCATTTCTCCATCAGGAAAGACACTGGTGCTAAGGAGAACAAACTCCCATGTCTTCCAGCGCTTTGACAAAATCGCAGATGTGTGGCCTTCCGGTCAAGTGTCTATGATTTCATATTGTTGGAGCCATCATTGTATCTTTTGGGTTGCAGCTTTCTATAAGTTTGCCGTGGCTGAACCAATAAAGAAGGCATCCGCAGATTTCCACAGAAATTATGATTTCATGAAAGATTTCGAGGAGATGAGGAAGGCTGATATCTTTCAGAGTGTAAACTGATCTTGGAATGTAAATAATTTCTTTGGGTTGAATTCCCTGGAAGTTTGTCACTGACCTGTGTTCCTCATATATGAAACATAAATAGCTGAGCCAAGCAATAGTTTCTCTTAATAAATAAACAATGAAGAAATATAAAAACACAATAAAAATAAAAATAAAAAGGTGACCTCCTACAAGTTTGGAAGAGCTAACTTAGAAACTGTAATAAAATTTGGTAATGAATCCATGCGAAAAGCCAAACTGATGATATTATCAATATTCTAACATATCTCCACATATCAAATGGCATCCCAAGAAAAGTATTATTGATTATGTGCTGAGTTTTTTATTGAATTTTAGAGAGTAAAGAAGGGAGAGAGAGAGAGAGAGAAACATTGATGTGAGAGAAACTTCAATCAGCTTCCTCCTACACACACTCTGACCTGGGATGGAGCCTGAAATGCCAGGATATGCCCTGAATGGGAATCAAACCAGCAACCTTTTGGTGTAGGACATGATGCCCAACCGACTGAGCCACACTGGCCAGTGCTGATTTATGTTTTTTACAAAGTGAAATTCCCAGGGATTTTCATTATTTAAATATTCAAAGTATGTGAACTAACTATCGCCACCTGATATTGCAAGGCAAATGAGAATATCTATTCCCGCCCTAGCCAATTTGGCTCAGTGCCTTTGATTCTGGTCAAGGACATGCCTAAGTTGCGGGCTCAATCTCTAGTGGGGGGGGAGGGGCATGCAGGAGGCAGCCACTCAATGATTCCCTCTCACCATTACTGTTTCTATCTCTCCCTCTTCCTTCTTCTCTGAAATCAATAAAAATATTTTTTTTTTTTTTAAAAAAAGGGAGAGAATATCTGTTCCCATTCTCTGACAACCTCCAGGTGATCTCATTCTGAGTCTACCCTTAGAATCAATCAAACTTTCTACTGTGTACTCCCCTGCTCAGGAACGGGGTATCACACAGGCACAACACACTTTTACCCAGCCTGCATTTCTCTGTTGTTGACATGTCATTCAACAATGGATTTTTCAAGTAATACCAAGAAGTTTCAGCTTTAAGCCTTTTGTTTCCTATGAAAATCTGTCACCGTTTAAAGCTTGGTCGGTGAGACCTAAGTCCTCACTTTTGAAAGTGTTTCACATCCATCTAACATGCTTGGTTGCACGTTAATATGCAGATTCTGATCCACGTGTGCGTGAAGTTGAAGGATGCAGTATCAACGCACTTTAGGTGATTTTTATTACCTTCTGAGTTGAGGCATAGGAATCAGCTCTGCTTGACAAAGCTGCTTAGGTTTGAAAAAATTGTATGTCGCAGTTTATGGCTTTAAAAAGGTACAGAGTAAAAACAGAATGACTGAACCATAAAGGTCAGTGTAGTATTTTATACAAATAAAACATATAGCTTCTTGATAGTTTTCTAATCTGATTGTGAAACATGCAATTTCTTGCTAAAGCTTAAAGGGTCTGAATGGAGACCTATTATATGTGTAAATCAATATCCTGAATATATATTTTATTCTTTTTTCTGATTCAAAATTGTTACAAAAAGATAAATGTGTATTTGTAACATATATTATCTCCTAGCCCACTGGAAGTAGTGGTCAGAATAATAAGAGTTTCACCCAAGAATGAAAAGAGGGATGTCTGCTGATTTGTTGGTGTGGATAGTGCTGAAAACACAATAAAGAGGAAAGACCAATATGTCCAACAGTTTCCTCAGTGCAAGTAAGAAGATAATAAGTGGAAAAGAAAAATTCTAATATAATTTACATATGTGTTTTTATTTGGAAGGTTTTCAAAGTTCTCTAAATTGGTACTTAATTTTATTTTTTTCCATCCTTTACTCCCAACCTTTCTTAAAGATGAGATACAGTGTGTGGCAAAGAACTGGTAGTTCTTAATTCTACCTTTGTGTTTGTAAATATTCATAAATAAAATGATAAATAAAAAGAAAATGTAGCTGACACTTGTTTCCCATCATAAGACTTCCACATATAACTCACACTAAAACCATGTCAAAAACTCACTGCTAACCGATGCTTTTTCATTTCCTCAAGAAAATTAGCAATTGCCACATAACTGTTGCTTGTGGACTTCTGTTATATATATATTTTAAAAACACACCTCTTGACTCTCCATTTACCTCTGATCACTTCTACCCAGAGTTCTTGCTGAATCTCTCTTCTATTACCATATATGTCTATGTAAGTATTATTCAAATTGTTACCCTTTGCACCGTCATCAAAATCTCTGAGCTTTTGTTGATCTAGCTCATGTCTTCCAGCCGCACTTTTATGTCAGTGATTCCCAATCCTGTATCTCTATTCGTGTCCTACCTATGTCCTAAGCACGAGGACCACATTTTCAGATGAGGACTAAAACACACACATGTCCACCACCACCACCGCATTGCCCACGTTCAAAAACTACACTCCGCCTTCTGTTCTCCAGAGTTACTCTTCCTTTTCTTTTCCTTCTAATTATGTCCTTGATTGTATACCTGAGGTGTCCCTCACTTACATTCCCTACTCTTTACCTACCACTGGTTAATAAGTGCTGCCAGTTTTCTTCTTAACTCTCATGTCTCACCTGTAGACTCCTTTCCATCGTACTGTCACAGTTCTACTCCTGCTCTCATTACCTCTCACCTTAATTACCTGCCTCACTGCTCACTCTCTCTCCTCTCTTACTTCTATTCATCCTGCCTGTGCTATCAGAGTCATCCTTCTTAAGCATAGTTATGAGGACATCCTAGAAATGTATCTTATAGTTTTCAGGGACTAAGTAAGATAAGGCACAAACCCTAGTCTGGTCTACAAAGTTATATAAAATCTAATTCCTATGTCCCCTTTCAATTTACTTTCTCCATCTGTCTCCTCCCCTCTACGTTCTCCAAAACTTCTCCTCCAATCATTGATGTACTCAATATCGTTTTTTTCATAATAATGGTACTATATGACTCACTTTAGAAATTGTCTCATAGTGAAAAAGAGGTAAAATGGATCTAACTCAGAATGTTACTAAGTATAATCAATGAATAAATAATAAATATTAAATCCTGAGATAATTTAGTTAAGGTTTAGTTTGAAGGGAGCAGAAAACCTAAAGGAATTTTCAAATGTTTCCAAAATCCTTAAAAAATAAATTGTTAAATATGACCACATGTAAGTTAAAAGAGTTTTTTAATGTTTTGTATGTTTACTTACACATACTATTGGAAGAACACAAGCATGGTATTTATACTAACACATTTTTGCATCAGTAATAGGAGGTACCATTTTTCATCATCTGTGGAATTTTTAGTGAGCATTTAATCTTTATGCAGAGTACAGATTATTTCCCCATTTTTATTTAGAGGACACATGCTAAGTGTTACACAAAAAGTGTAAGGTAAAAACCAGAGATGAAATTCAGATATATTGACTTAAAGTCCAATGCTTTTTATCTATGTTATTCTATTAATTTTATTTTATTAATTCTATTTAATAACTAGAATTAATTCTATTAAGTAAATAGAATTAATTCTATTAAGTAAATAGAATTAATTCTATTAATTCTAATAATCAGTAATTCTTTCAAAAGAATTACTGAAAAAGTCCTGTCTCATCTGTCTCTTAAGATGGAGTATCCCTTCATTGTAAGGAATCTTTTAATTTGAAAATATTTAAAGTACACTTTAAAATAATTGTATTTAAACCAATTTGGTTAAGTTAGTATAATTTTATGCAGCATTTGAAACACTTGACCAGTTACCATGTTTCAGATATTTCCAAAATAAGAGAATTAAATACAGAAGGAAATATTTTCAACAGCCACAGGCTGCTTACTCCAAATACAGAGAAATGTAAATAAGTATGTCAAGAGCCAAAACTCGATTTTCACTAAACATTACTTGGTGGGAAGAGTGCCCCCCAGAGTTGTTTCCAGATAATTCATTTCACCTCTAATGAGAACCAAAGGGGCAAATTTGCAAGCACTGAAGACACATAAATGGTACTGCCAATTACCAGTGCCATCACAACATGCTCCTTCCCTCTGACAAAATAGTGAGTGAAATTACAGTAACCACAGTCTAGAGACATATAGAAACTACCAAAGAAGTACTTTGCCTAATCTTGGTAATTATGTCCTAAGTGCATTCCTTTCAACGTTCCCGTTTGGAGAGGTTTTTTTGTTGTTGTTGTTGTTGTTGTTTTTTTTGAAAACTATGAAAAGAAAATGCTATATTTTAGCTTACAGGTATGGATGTTTCATTGGTGGAAGTCTTTTCTTCAGAAAGTTATGGAAGCCCTGCCTGGTATGGCTCAGTTGGTGGGGCATTGTCTGTGCACTGGTGATTCCTGGTCAGGGCACATGCCTGAATTGTGGCCTCAATCCCTGCTAAGGGTTGTGTAGAGGCAGCGGATCAATGTTCCATACACACACATCCATGTTTCTTTCTCTCTCCCTCTCCTTCTCCCTTTCCTGTCCCCTCTAAAAATCAATAAAAGATATTTTTCATTTTAGAAACCTTAGAAATATATCACTCACATTGTGTTCTAGGTGGGGATCACATGGCCTTTTCTGAGATCATGCAATAAATAGTGAGTTGTTTAAGTATGATTGAGAGGTCAGTTGGTGGTTTATAAAGAAGAAATTCTACATCAAAAACAATTAATTCCACAGATTTAACCACAATAGTACTATGGTTCACTGAGATGCTTCACTGTTCCTAGCAATAGGTCTTAGGGGAAACTCCACTGTTTGTAACTGAACAATAGTTTGACTTCTGACAAAAAGTCACATGTATTTGTTTTCTAGTGCAAATAGGTTTGGCTCTTAAGAGACTTGTTATATAGTCCTAACAGGACCCCTCAGGCAGTCGGACATCCCACTTGCAATCTCGGACCACTGGGTCTTTTTTTTAAATATATTTTATTGATTTTTTACAGAGAGGAAGGGAGAGGGAGAGTTAGAAACATCGACAAGAGAGAGTATCGATCAGCTGCCTCCTGCATACTCCCCACTGGGGATGTGCCCGCAACTAAGGTACATGCCCTTGAATGGAATCAAACCTGGGACCCTTGAGTCCGCAGGCTGATGTTCTATCCACTGAGCAAAACCAGTTAGGACTGGGACCACTGGCTCTTAACTGCTTGCCTATCTGCCTGCCTGATTGCCCATAACTACTCTGCCTGTTGGCCTGGTTGTCCCTAAATACTCCCCCCTGCCAGCTTGACTGCCCTCTAACTGCCCTCCCCTCACAGCCTGATCACCTTTACTGCCCTCCTCTGCCTACCTGATCGTCCCTAACTGCCATCTTCTGCCGGCCTGATCACCCTAACTGCCCTCCCCTGCTGCCTGATCGCCCCTAACCACGTCTGCTTTGGCCCCTGCTGTCAGGGCAGCTTTTCCTGGCGGTGGTTCAGGCTCTCTGATTAAAAGAGACCTCGCACTTCCTGTCTGCTCCAGCTACAGTGTGGCCAACAGTGAGCTGCGCCGCGGTGCCCACCGCTACAGCCCAGTCTAGAATTACGGTACTTTGGGAGGCCTTATTATTGGGGAGGCCTTATGTTTGGGAGGGCCTTATTATTGGAGGGGTCTTATTTTTGGGGAGGTCTTATTTTTGGGGGTGGCTTATATTTCAGTGAGAGGCAAACCTGTAAATAGGTCTTATTTTTGGGGGATGTCTTACTTTTGAGGAAACAGGGTATGCATCAATCAGATTGTATAGCTTTGCAGTTACCAGATGAGCAGAATAATTTGTATTCAAACCTAGATTGACTGGCTCCAAATTCTGTATGGAGTCAATGATACTGCACCACCACATGAGAAAAAGGATCCAGCAAATATTTATGTAGGCTCTTTGCATTCCAAGCCCTGTTCCCTGGTGCCTTTAACCTATAGGCTTATCACACTAAATATTGTGGACCAATCCTGATCAACACAGACAGCTTATTCTAGGTCCTTGGTCCTTCCAATTGGGTGATTCAGAAGTTAGTCTTATGTCCACATTCTAAAACACATGTCACAATAAGTCCTTATTGCTGTCTTCTCAACTCAGGTGCCTGACAAGAGCCTGACCACACGATTTGGCTGTGCCAATCACCTCCTTGAAGAGTGTCATCAATTGGAGTCTGGGCTACATCTTGGAATAAATATTTATATGAAAGACAATATTGTTCATAACCAGCGAAAAATATTGCCTTCTTCTGACTTGACCTTAAAATGCCAAAAATTGTCCCAGCTCTTGGTCAAATGACTAATTATCTTGGGGTCAGCCATACAGCTGGGCTTTTTCTTGGCCTCAGCTCTACATGATCCTGAATTTTCTCTCTTATCCTCCATCGAGGTCTTGAAGATTCTCAGCACTGTGTTCCTCTTTAAGCATTCTGATATTATTCAATATAAAATAATCACATTAACCTGGTAAGCAGATCATCAATGTTTTGTCTTAATTAAATAATTGTATATTGCTTAAATTAAGTAAGTATATTAAACCTTAAAATGCTATATAATAAAAGGGTAACATGCAAAATGACTGAATGGTGGAACACTTGCGGCCCCTCACCATGGCCAGCCCCACACCTTTGGCCAGAAAACCGCTGGCAGTGCCTTGCCCCAGCTAGCCTACCTCCAATGGTCCCCATCAGGTGGGTCAGCTGGATCTCTCCAGGGCATGAATTTGTACACCAGGCCTCTAGTGTTTATATATTTGTCTTTAAGGACTGAAATACAAATGACAACCCTAGTTGAACAGATCCTCTGGCTTTCTTTTACTTTGAGTTAACACAATAACTATGGTGACCATGCCTCATAGATGCTAATCTCTTCTGGGGCAAGTGTCTTTCTCTGTGTCATATATCTGTTTTGGGATCTCTATGGATAATGTTGTTCATTACTCTGGAATTAACCTGAAAATTTCTGTGCTTTGCAGGGTGCCATGTTCTAATAGCTTAATTAGTCTTGATCTTTGGGAGCATGTACATTTTTAATTGATGTGCAGAGTTAATCATTGTGCAGATGCTACATTTGCAAGATCAATGTCTTAAATATACATTGGGTGTTCTATATGCCACTATACAAAAATAGGAACTGGTTTCTTTTAAATAGATTTATAGTCAATAAATATAAAATGAAATTATTCTTTAAAAAGTTTTTTCATTGTAGGAGAGAGAATACTTTGTATTAAAAAATGTATATTTGCCCTGGCCAGTGTGGCTCAGTTGGCTGAGCATCATCCCATGCACCTAGAGGTTGCTGGTTTGATTCCTGGTCAGGGCACATGCCCAGATTTCTGGCTTGATCCCCAGTAGAAAGCATACAAGAGGCAGCTTATTGATCTCTCTCTTTCTCTCTCTCTCCCTTTCTTTCCTTCTCTCCTTTCCCCTTCCTATCTCTCTTTAAAAAATCAATGAAAACATATTTTAAAAGATAACATATTTATTATCAGTTGTATTCCAGCTCCAGGCCCAGAAAAGCAGCAAAACCAGACAAGTGACACTGTGGCTGCCTCAAGATCAGCTATATTGACTAATAACCCCACTGCCCTGGCACTGACCAATCAGTGGAGATCACTATCCTGAAAGAGCACACCTGGAAAACTGATGAATAGTCTATTAAGACCTTCCCTTGAAGCCTCCTCTAAGATTTCTACCTGCAAGAAAAAGATAAATATGCTCAGGACAAAGGGCCCAGTATGCTCTTCCTCCAAGGAGCCTGTCCTTGCCATTACCCCACAGGCACTTATCCCCTAAACTCTAAGAGACCACATAAGATTTGCTCCCAGTGGAGCAGTGGGCAGCAGCATCTCATCCTAGATTAACCCTCTGAACTTGTCTCCAAGGCCCCCTTTTCTCTGACTTCTCAGTGAGCCAAAGCAGTCCAGCCTAGGTTATCCTGTTGCTTCTTACATGTCCTTCCTTGTTTCACTGCCCTAAGGACAATTTTTGCTGCCATCATGACCTCAGTACCTTTGGGCTCAGGGCTGTATAGCCCTTCCCTTTGGATATCCCCATCCCCCATTACCTTTTCCTTAAATAAATTTAATTTTCTTTTTTCTTCCTCTGAGATGGCTACTGACTTTAACCTTTCAGGGAGAATAAGAGTGAAGATTATGTCATTTTTTATGATAGACAAGTGTTTTCACTATACTAGAGGTCTGATGCATAAAATTCATGCATGAGGGGGGGGTCCCTCAGCCCAGCCTTTCCCCTCTCACAGTCCAGGACCCCTCAATGGATGTCCTAATGATGCCAACAATCTGGCAGCACAGGCTCATAGAAGGTGCCGTGTGTGTGTGTGTGTCTGCTGGGGGCCTCCCCCTGGTGCACTGCAGAGGCTTGGAGCAGGCACCCCATATGTGTGTGTGTGTCTGTCTGTTTGTCTGTCTGATGAGGGCCTGCCTCCAGCCACACCATGGAGGCTTGGAGTGGGCACCCCTCTGTGTTGATCTCTCAGGCTCCTGGCCTCGCCTGAATGTTGTTCTCTTCCTTGAGCTGTGGCCAGGGCTGGGTGCTGCCTGCCGGCTACACTTGCCTGCTCAAGGATCACCATGGTGACCAAGGAGCAGGCCCTGCTGCTTGCTGCCTGTGGGTTGCATGTGCCTGCTCGCGATCAGGATGGTGGCAGGAGACCAGGAGGCGGCCCTGCTGCTGGGGCCTGCCTGCTGGCGGTGCTTGCCTGCTGGCGGTGCTTGCCTGCTGGAGGGCAGCTGCTCATGGGTTGCCAAGGCAATGCCTGCTGGGCTCACGTTACCAGGGTAATGCCACCAGCATCCTGCCCCACGCTATGGACACCGACGTCTTTGTTGTGGAGTGAGGGTTAATTTGCATATTACTCTTTTATTAGATATGATAGAATAAACATCTTAGAAAATTTTGTGATGTTGGTGTATAGAAACACAACTGATTTTGAAACATTAATTTTATATCATACAACTGTGCTTAATGCATATATTAGTTCTAACAGTTTCTATGTGTGTGTGTATAGTCTTAGGTTTTCTACATATAAAATCATGTAATCTGTAAGCAGAAATAATTTTAATTCTTCCTTTTCAATTTAATTTTTCTTGCCTAAGAGTTTTGGCTAGGATTTCCAATACTATTTTCATATAAATGGCAAGAGTCCAGGGAAGAGTACTTGTTTTAGATATTAGAGAAAAATAATTCACTTTCTCAGGGATTATTATCATGCTAACTGTGGGCTTCGAATATATGGCCTATATAGTATAAAGGTAAATTCTTTCTAAAATTACCTTACAGAATTTTATCATGAAAAGTGATGAATTTTGACAAAGGCTTGTCTGCATCTATTGAGATGATAATATAATTTTCATCCCAAATTCCTGATGTTGATACAGTATACCATATTGATTAATTTGTGTATGTTGAACCATTCTTGAAATTCAGGAACAAATTTCATTTAGTCATGGACTATGGTCCTTTTAATTTACTGGTCAATACAGTTTGCCAATATTTTGTAAGGATTTTTGAATCCATGTCCCTCAGAGATACTTCCTATAGTTTTCTTTCTTGTGGCACCTTTATCTTTCTTTTGAATCAGGGTGATGCTGGCCTAGCAGTAAAACTTTAGAAGAGTTTCCTTTCTTCTATTTTTTGAAAGAGTTTAAGAACGATTAAAATGAAATTATCTGAACAGGGCATTAAGGAAAAAATCACACTCACAATTATAGCAAATAAAATAAAACACTTAAGCATAAAGGAGATAAAAATTTATGCAATGAAAAATATAAAACACTGATGTAAGAAATGTATACACAAATAAATTAAAATATACCTTGTGTTCACAGGTAGTTAACATTGTTAAAATATCCATATTAGCCAAAGTGACCTATAAATACAATGAAATTCCTATAAAAACCCAATCCTACTTTTATAGAAATAGAATAAAAACAATTCTAAAATTTATATGGGAACACAAATAATTCTTAACAGCCAAAGCAATTTTAAGCAAGGAACTAAAATAAAACTTAAGGTATCACACTTCCTCATTTCTAATATATTATCCTAAGTCACTATACTTTCTGAAAAGCAGTAAAATAAGGGAAATGGGTAGAACATTAGTGTGTGTGCACAATTAGTCAAGATCTGTTTGACTTTTTTTTACTCTAATGTAATCATTGTAAATACATCACAAGTGTAAATTCCAAGAGACCATTAGGAAGACTTTGTTATTTGCAAGTGATAGTAATCTTTTTCTCGCCTCTTAGAAACTGGATTGTAGTGATTTATTCTCCATTTGTGCCTTAGATTCACGTTCCATCCTGCTTGATCCTGCAATACCGTTTATGGGCCACATCACTCAGGCTCCATTGTCATCCGACTTCCTCTTGGATTTGGCCAATTGGAGATGTGACAGGAGATCAAAATGGGAAGAGAACAAGCCAAGAAAATATGTTCCTTTTTGTCTGTCTGTTTCTGAAGTGGTTCTGACAGAGGCTGTGTCCCTCTTTACAAACTGATTCTGTGTGGGAACTCCACTTGCCTCATGCTTCAATATCGCTTACAAGCACTGAGCCTCAGGCCTGATATGCTATTGCTAATATCCTTAGCTGATTCTTACAACCCAGCTCAAACATCTACCAATCATCCCTTTATTACAGGAAGCTCTTTAAAACACAACTCAATCTACTGACCGATTCTTGTGGGGACTGTACTAAAACAATGCTGTTATTATAAGGCTCTGAAGGTTTCACCCCAGAAGAAAATATATTCAAGATACAACAAAGGAAGAAATATGAATGACTCTAAACAAATGAACAGACAAACAAAACAAACTACCTCTGCAATTCTGGCTCCTCTGTCCAAAGAAATGATATGCGTTGACTATTTTATAGTGTTTCCATTAGAAAAGAGAGGAATTCACCTTTCAATTACCCAAGTAAAAAATAAAATAAAAATGTAATCAAATATGATCACGGTCAATCTTCAAGATGCATGATTTTCAAATTATAGGTTGTCATCCTTAGTTTGTCATTAAACCAAAGTAATCCATCAAGACCAGCAATAGATGAGTCACCAGGGATTTACTTAGAATATAAATGATCAATATGAACTGCATATACAAAGGATATTTTTTCCGAATCTTGATTTATTAAAAAAATACATATGTTTATGAATTTGTCACAATGTAAAATGGAGTTCTTAGAATGAGTTATATTTTAAAAAGCCTGAGATTTTCTGTTATAAAATAGGGATCTTTCTTCCTTTGAAAGCATTTACAAGGTTGTGCCGACAGAAGTTAAAACTCTGTATGGACTATAATATATCTGTGCCTTCTAAGATCGAAGGACTCATCATTCTTCAGGATTTCGACACAAAATAAAACAGCCGAGAGCTGAGAGAATAATATGAGAAAGCCCATTTCTACTGAATGCATCTTTTGTAGAATATAAATGAAGTTTTTCAAAGTTCTGTATTTCTTGCTCACTGTTTAATGGAAAAATATATACATACATATATATTTGTACGAATAGTTGCTTCATAAACAGCAAGTGAGAGATTTCAGAGCTGGCAAAGAGAAAGAAATGTCCTCAGATTACAGGCACAGACTATCCTTAAAATGTAGGAAATATTCTCTTCTGAGAGCAGAGGGGATTTAGGCATAGTGGAATAATGCATTCTCTACACCAAATCATTGGCCATTAAGTGGAGGAATAATGATTTATAGGACAGGCCCAGGAATAGAATAACTAGGTTTACACACCTGCTTTATGATGACTTAGCTTTGGGATCTTGTGCACATTTTCAGTCTTAATTCCTCTGTTCTTCTTCTTAAATGGAAACAATAAACATGTCTACCACTTAAAATTGTCTTGAGAATTGTAACTTAAATAAGTGCTTAGACAATGCCTGTCATATTATAAGCATCCAATAAAAGGTAGCTACTGTTCTTCTAATTTTCTCTTTTTTTACTCAAAATCTCCGTTTTCTGGTACTTTCCTCATAATTGTTAAAATGTGCAGACCTTTACACAGGACGATGTTAAGCTAATATAAATGCTTATTAGGTATATTATATCTTTTATTTCTTGTATATTTTAAGGAGACTAAAAAATCCATCTTACCAACAAGAAAGAAATATAATATATATTGATATATATTACATAAAATAAACAATATAACACACAACATATTGTCCATTTTTTTTCTAATTTGAAGATCCTTGCTGTGAGAGAATTTCAATATATAGTTTGTACAATATTGGTGAATATGATATTGACTACAAGTTATTCAGATAATGTTAAAGTGTTCAATTAATTTTTAAAGAAACCTTTAGAAAAAAACAAATATAGCATGTTGACCAGGCAAAATGATGTAGTTCAAATAGCACTGTATTAGAAATTGGACCTAATTTTATTTCTAATGTATCAACTTATTATGTTCCTCTGGTAAGTCACTTATTCACACTGGATCTCAATTTATATATCTGTAGAATGGAATTTTAGAACTATGTATCATCTAAGGTCTTTTCTATAATCCTTTGAGTTAGTAAAATCAGTGAATATAATTTATTAGCACCACTCCAAAGCATTAATTCTCTCAGGGACTGTTCAGAATAATAGTGCTACTTCCCTCACAATAAAAATCCCCAGTCCTTGATTGTCTCTGATTCTATGAAGTAAAATTTTTCTCTCTTCCTTAATGACACAAATTTATTTACTGCTTTTCACTACCTCACTGAGATTACATTTACTTTTATCAAACTAAAATGCAGTGCAGTGCTTAAGAACAAGAGTGCCAGTATAATTTTTTTAACTTAGTATTTTGTTAATCCTCACCCAAGGATATTCTTTCCATTGATTTTTATTTATTTATTTTATTTTTCGAGATAGTGTAAGGGAGGGAAAGAGGGGGAGAAAGAGAAGAGGAAAGGCAAAGAGAGAAACATTGATGTGAGAAAGACGCATTAACCAGTTGCCTCCCCCACACATCCCAGCTGAACCAGGGATTGAACATGCAACCCAGGTAAATGCCCTTGACCAGGAATTGAACCTGCGACCCTGTGGTGCACAGGCCAATCCTCTAACCATTGAGAACACTGGCCATGGCTTTTATAACGTGTTATTCACTTAACTGTTGGTACTGTACTTGAATCTCTTAAGTCTTGGTTTCTTATTATGTAAAAGATATACAGGGTGAAGCAAAAGTAGGTTAACCAGTTGTGAGTATACAAAACACAGAGTTTATTCTTATATTATTGTTTAGTAACTAGAGGCCCGGAGCACAGATTTGTGTACTAGTAGGGTCCCTCTGCCTGGTCTGCAGAGATTGGGCCAAAACCAGCTCTCCAACATCCCCCAAGGGGTCCTGGATTGTGAGAGGCCACAGGCCAGACCAAGGAATCCCACAGGTGCACAATTAGGACTGGAGAGAGACCTCAGGAGGGCTCCAGGACGTGTCTGGCCTATCTCACCCAGTCCCAGTTGGAATTGGCCAGACCCCAGCAGCAAGTTAACCTACCAGTTGGAGTGTCTGCCCCCTGGTGGTCAGCAACTGGTCGAACGGTTGAAGAGTTAGAAGGACAATTAGCATATTAGGCTTTTATATACGGTACTAGGGGCCCAGTGTACAAAAATTTGTGCACTCGGGAGGTCCCTCAGCCCAGCCTGTGCCCTCTCAGTCTGGGACCCCTCTGGGGATATCCACCTGCTGGCATGCCTGACAAGCCTGGGTGAGGGGCTGAGGGCTATTTACAGGCTTCCCACAGCCCCTTCAGGTTTTGGTTCCCTACTGGGGTACCTGGCCAGCCTGGGTGAGAGGCTGATGGCTGTTTTCAGATAGGCCAAGCCCCCCAGTGGGATCCCTCACCCCACTGGGGTGTGGTCAGCCTGGGTGAGGAGCTGAGGGGCATTTTCAGGCTGCCCACAGTCCCTTCAGGTTTTGGGTTCCTACTGGGGTATCTGGCCAGCCTGGAAGAGGGGCTGATGGCTGTTTGCAGGCTGGCCAAGCCCCCCCCCAGTTGTGTCCCTCACCCCATTGGGGTTTGGCCAGTGTGGGTAATGGGCTGATTGGTGCTTTCAGGCTGCCCACAGCTCCCATTGACCCAATGTCCCAGCAAGGCTATCTGGAAACAGGTTTCTGGGGTTTATTTATCTTCTATAATTGATGCACTGTTCCTTTAAGCTGAGGCCTAGTAACGAAACCTCCTCCTTGCTTCACCTCGCAGCTTCTATAATGAGACAATGTTACCCTTAGTAGTCAGGCCAGGCCTGCTGTCTATGATTGATACTTTGTTGCCTGGAGCCAGGATAAGCCGAGCGGCCTGCCAAAAGCCGCAAACAGTTTCAGTTTCACTCCTGCTGCAGTGGAAGCTGCTGTTTACTCAGGTCCATGAGTGGTGGCCTCCATGTTGGCTAGGCTAATTTGCATATAGTCACTTTGATTGGCTGGTGGGCATGGCTTACCCGTCCTGAAGAGATGGTTAATTTTAATATTGTGCTTTTATTAGTTTAGATATAGATTGTTCTATTATTTTCCATACAGACCAGTGTAAATCTACTCTTGCCATACTCTCTATCAATTGCAATAGCTACTTCACTTTGTAAGAGATAAAAAACATTTCTTTATTTAACAAATCCTTGACTGAGCTCTTGTGAGAGACAAGCATTGTTCTGTGTGCTCCTGAGCTGCATGGAAGGCAACTTAAGATCCTCAGGCACCTGCTTCTAGGAAGATACAAACAGCAGAGGAATGTAATATCAGAGGATAGTCACTAAGGTAGAAAACTAAATAGGGTAAATGTTTAGAAAGTGATGAATGGACAAAATAAGGGTATGATGGGAGCAGATTGGGTGATCAACACCAACTAATATTAGAAATATCCCAAGGTCTCAAAAACTTGACATTGCTTATGGTTTAGTTCAATGTGTGTCAGACTGTTAGACATCTCTGTATTGTGTGATTGGGACATTCAAGTTCTCCTCATATTGAGGCACCACCCTGTCACTGTTTTTGCAGTTGGGGAAGAGAAGATGGGGGGGAAAATCATAGAAAGTGGTTTTTAGCCAGCCTGGTGTGTGGCATACATCAATTCTGTCCCTATTATACTTGTCCTAACCCAGCCACATGGCCCAAAATTAATTATAAGAGAGGCTATAAAATGTACCTTCTTTTGCACCCATGACAAAGGAAGTGAACCAAATTTTATGGACGCTCTAAGAGGAACTTTTAGCCCCTCCTACTGAAGCACACTGTACAGACTTCTGCAGAGGCCTTACAATAGGAACATCCTGCTTCCAGGTTTGCTAACCAAGGGGAGCAGAATTTACTGACCCAAAATATGCCTTTTTGGCATAAAGATTACCTTGAGCTGGTTATTTTAGGAAACCGCAGACACAGGTAGAGTTCTGAAAACAAAGTAAAAGTTACTCTTTTATAGGAGAAATTTATATATATAAGTGAAATCACCATTTGTAAGGGTGTGTCCCCTTCTATATTAAGAAAAGGACGACAAAATTCCTTAAAACGTATCAATTAAAAAGTCAAGGACTTAAAATTCCATTTTAGTTTTATATGATCTTTCTTAAGGTGACCTAGCTTTCTACAATAAAACAGACTGCTCTATAAAAGTTTCCCAATAGACCCTATTTAGTAATTCTGTCATTTTGCTCCCAGAAACCAGTATGTACATTAATTGGAATAGGTAAAAATAGCTACGATTCCATGTTCTAAAAGTTCAACTAAATTCCTTCTTGAACCCGGAAGGGTTCTGGAGAAAGTTGGGGAAATGTTTAGGTAGGTTCCTTAATTCTACTCTAGTCCAAGGAACATATACACTTACTGGTGAGTGTCTCCCTGGGTCAGCAAGGAGCTGCAGTGGAGGACACCAGACGAGAAAGAGAAGAGGGAGGAGGAAAGAAGAGTAAGTATGACAACAAAGTAAAGGTTGTCCCTGGGCAGGTAGAATAAGGAGAAAATCAGAGTGCAGCTATTGAGTGGCTTCAGAAGCCATCCTTAGTACAGAGACAGGCTCTAAAAGAAAAGAGAATTTATCAGTGCTCCTCCCAGAAGCTTCTCATTTCCAATCAAAAGAAGCCCCACATGTCTTTAAGTTCTCGCAAGTAAATGCTTCTTCTTCACTGTATATCTACAGGAGTATTAATAGGGGTCTGGAATCTGGGAGTTTCTGGCCTGAGAGACTTTGCTTTCATGTTAATTTTAGTTTTAATTCAAATCTGAAGAGTCTGGACAAATTTCTAGGAATATTATGTAGTGGGTTGAAGTGTGCTAGTTATGAGTTGAGCTCCCAGGGGCTGCCACTTTCCCAGGGATCTCAACCCTTTTACGTGTCTTCGTTTCTCTCCCTGGCTGTCTCATACAGCCATGAGGACTTATAGTGGTGAGTCCGTTATTTAATTACAGTTTAGGTAAAATTCACTAAGGGGTTCCTGCATATCATGAGGGATGCCCCCTGACACCTCCATAAACAGTCTTAACTCATCTACAAATACAGGATATTTTAGCTGAAGGGAGGAACTGCCCCTTATCTTCAGAGTGAAATGAGTTCAAGCTCTCGTTTATCCAGCAGAAGTTTTGTTCAGACTCTCAAAAATATTTCCAGTTAAAAAGCCAAAGTTAAGAAACAGCCATCCATTTTGTTTTGTTTTGTTTTGTTTTTACCTGACTGAGTTATCTTGACTCTTATCTTTACCCCAGGTTCTCTGCATCCTTAGCCTTTATCTCCACCTCCAGGATTTTTTTAAGGAAAAAAACACACAACATAGCTCAAAATTGGTCTCTTATTGTAAAACAGGGAGATCCAGATTTCCAAAGAAAACTCACCCATGTTTATTACCCTATGCAAAGCAAGGAGCCAGTGGAGCACAATGGGCCCTGCTGGTACCTCACACTGGTCTGGTTCTACGAGGTGGTCCCGGGTGGGATTTTCTGGAATCCTGCTGCACTATGTCACTTAAGATAAGCCAAGTCATGATCAAAGTCACAACACCAAGTTAACCAATTTCACAATAATTCTTACTACTTAACCCCCAAATAATAGATCCTTAGTTCCTATACATCAGTGTTCTCCTGTGATCCATTATCCACTCTTTGATTTTACCTGTCACATATATTTTAATCATATATGCATTTTGAAATAATTTTAAATTCAGTGGATTTGATATTCAGCAATAAGAGCAAATAAAAGACAATTCATAATGTTAAATTCAAACTTCCTCTTTAGGGAAAAAAATAAATTTCCAGAAATTAAGAGTGCCTATATATTTGAGCACATTGTGCACACACAAACAAAAACACAAACATGTATTGAAAGTTTAAGGACACTTAAATTCAAGACTGTCTCTATAACTTTCTTCTAAATAAAATACTCAACCAGAAAAGATCCATTTGTTTCTAAGACAAACATTTTGTAAGCAGAAGCCTATCACTTGAAGTACTTTCCTACTGGGACTACTACCATCTGGCAAAGAAAGATGCACATCAAAGTAGAGGAGAAACAGCACCTCTTAACAGTAATTTTCCCAGAGGATTTGCTTACTAGTATTCTGCCTACCCTTTAAACCCTTAGCTAACTGCAAAGTGAGAGGCTCCTAGCAACACTCCCAGATTAGGGGAGCCCCCTTTGTGCTTCTAGTTCTGAAGAAAATAAATAATAATAAGTAGGGAAACCAAAATAGAAACAAAGACCCTTAATTTTGTAGCAGGCATGCCATCGCATTATTTTTCCCCTACATTATCTATATATATAAAACCCTAATATGCAAATACACCAAACAGGGGAACAACCAAACAACTGGTTGCTATGATGTATACTGACCACAAGGTGGGTGTGTGTGGAACACGGCGGGCATTGGCAGCAGGTGGCAGAGCATGGAACATGGGACATCAGCCATGGTGGAATGGTGGAGCAGGTGAGCGGGGGCGCCAGACCAAGGTGGGGCACCAGTCCCTGTCATCGCTGTGAGCCTCTGGTGGTTACTGAAAATTTTTTGCTCCCATGCCCTAGTTGGTTTTGCTCAGTGGATAGAGCATTTGCCGGCGAACTGAAGTGTCCCAGGTTTGATTCTGGTCAAGGGCACATTCCTGGGCTGTGGGTTCGATCCATGAAGGAGGCAGCCAATCCATGATTCTCTCTCATCATGGATGTTTCTATCTCTCTCTCCCTCTTATTTCCTTTCTGAAATCAATAAAATATATATTAAAAAAGAAAAAATATTTGCTCCTGTGTGCCATGGTCCTGCTGGGTGCTCACAATCACTGCTGGCATCTGGTGCCAGCCCTGATCCCTTGGTACCATTAGCGGGTGTGAGCAGCAGCTGCCAGCCCCGATTTCCCCTCAGGGCTTCTCCACCTCCCCTGCTCCTGAGGGTAGATCAGGGTGGCAGCTGCCTTTCACACCCACTGCTGGCGACAGCCCTGCTTACGCCTGCTGCCAGTGCTGGCCCACTCACACACATAGCCATAGCCAGAGCCACCACTCACACCTGCTGCCAGCACCCAGTGCTGGTCCTGATTGCTCAGCGCCATCAGTGGGTGCAAGCAACAGTGCTGGCCCCAATCACCCCTGAGGGTTTCTCTATCTCCCCCTGCTCCTGAGGGGTGATTGGGGCAGCAGCCACCACTTGCACTTGCAGATGGTGCCAGCCCCACTCACACCCGCTGCTAGCGCTGGTCCTAATCGTTCCATGACCTCAGCGGGTGTGAGCGGGACCAGTGCTGTCAGCAAGTGGGAGTGGTGGTAGCAGGAGCAGGGCTGCAGGCAGATAGAGGACCAGGGTTGTGGTGGGAGAGGCCAGGTGGGAGCATGGAGGATGGGCCAAGACCCACCCCTGTGCCCACCATAGCTTCATGGTCCACAGTTCCTCTAAAGGTGCATGAATTCATGCACTGGGCCCCTAGTTCACATATAAAAATTCTTTTGTAGACCATTTTGGGTTATGTAGGCATTCTAATTATCAAAATAAACAATTCATGCCAATGGCTCTAAGATTATGTGGAATATACATTTATCTAGGGAGAAAAGTCAAAACAGCCCTGACCAGTGTGGCCCAGTTGGTGGAGCACTCTCCTGCACACGGAGGGGTCACTGGTCTGATTCTCAGTCAGGGCACACGCCCAGGCTCAATCTCCTGTTGGGAAGGCAGCTGGTCAATATTTCTCTTTCACTTTGATCTTTCTCTCACTCTCTTTTCCTTCCTCTCTCTAAAATCAATAAGTATCCTCAGGTGAGGATTAAAAATATATATATTCATCTGAGGCAGGAATTAGAAGAGATGTGGTGTACTTGTCTAATTCTTTTTTTTAATTTTTTAAATTTTTTGATATATATTTTATTACATAAAGTATTACAAAGATTAGTACCTATATTTCTTTTTTTCCCTTGCCCTTTCCCCAGCCTCCCCTGCCCCCCAGTGATCTGTGTCCATTGGTTATGCTTAAATGCATGCATAAAAGTCCTTTGGTTGATCTAATTCAAAGTCATTCAGGGACTCAGGCTGGTGGATTAATATCACCTTATATGTCAAGGACCAAAAGGCATGAGAGAGGAAAAATGAAGAAGGCTGGCCAGTTTGTTTTTCACCTCAGCCAAGAAGTAACACATATCACTTCCACTTTCATTAGTGAGAACTACTCACATAGCTCAACCTAGAAGCAAGTGGCTATGACAAGCAGTCCTTAGACAAACAGACACTACCCAAAATCAGCTCAACACTATGCAAGAGTATGAAATTTTGTTGCAGAGCTAGCTATCTCTACTGTACTTTCTCCCTCCCTGATATTAGGTTAACTCTTAACTCAGTTTTTCAACTATCCCTTCCTTTTTTATTTAAATTCTTCATTGTTGAAAATATTACATAAATCTCATTTTCCCCCCATTGACCTCTCCCCAGCTGCCCCCAACCTCTAGCACATGCTCTCACCCACTCCCCACCATATGTGTCCATTGGTTATGCTCATATGCATGCATACAAGTCCTTTGGTTGATCTCTTACCCCTCACCCCCTTATACCCCATCACAGGTTAGACAAGCTGTTTGATGCTTCTGTGACTCTGGTTCTATTTTTGTTCATCAGTTTATGTTCATGATATTCCACAAATGAGTTGGATTATGTGATATTTATCTTTCTCCCCTTTCTTAATTCCTGGTCACGGTCTGTATATAATATCAGTTGAGACAGAGTTCTCAGATAAGTATATAGTATCTAAAGTCACCATATCCTTTTGACCTTGACTTCACAAGACACCTTTCTGATATCAGCTCATGTTAATTCTTCAGTGGACTTTGCAGAGCAGTTCCTTCAAAGCTTATTTCCATTCTAATATTTATTTCTAAATTTCAGAGTTAACTAAGAAAACAGAAAACTTCTGGGCTGACAAATGTCATGAGACACCTATTCCGTTTCTGCTGATGCAGCATTTCTTAAGCTGTGTTATAAAAATAACTAGCCCCACACAAATCTGGAAGGGAGAAAAAATCACAGATATCTTTTCTTATTTGGCAATATTTACCACTGCTTCTAATCCAATTTTTCATGGAAAGGATGTCTATTTTTTTAGCATCTGTCTCAACATTCTCTAACTCCTCACCTATGTGTGTAGCACATTCATCTAAAACCCATTGCATAATTTCTTCCTTGATTTTTCTCCTTACGTGGGTCTTTCATTGTTTACTTTAGTTTCCCCTCTTTTCTTCACATTCAACAATCTATTCCTTGTATTTTTGTCTGTCTTTACTATGAAGTTATTATAAACTTCCCCACATATTCATTTCTGACTTAACATCTCTACTCCTAAACCCTGCTCTAACAAAAAAAAAAATAGTTGCAATTCTCTACTCCAACATCCAAATCCACTCCATCTTTTGAAGTATTTTTGTCTCTTCACTGAGTTATTATGCATCATTCTAAGTATAAACTTTGCATGTGGCTAATAGATGTTCAATTTTTAATGGTATTTGCACGTATCCAGGGTTAATGCATGTTCCCAAAGCCATGTGAAGGCATATCAAAGATAGGACAGAAATAGGAAACATAATCCCTTGAAGGGCAGGGGAACATTTTTTCTGCCAAGGCCATTTGGATATTTATGACATCATTCGCAGATCATACAAAATTATCAGCTTAAAAATTAGCCTGCTATATTTGGTCAAACATTTAATTAACTCACCCCTAATGCCTTGAAGGGGCCAGACCAAATGACTTCTCCGGCCTTGAATGACCCATGGGCCAGACTTCCCCAACCATGTGTAACATGAGGTTTCACAAGTACTTCATCGCAAGTTTACCGGTAGGCTATTTTGAGGAATGAGGACTGAAGAAATCGGTTTAACTGGAAAGAACTTTACCCTCTCTTATTTCCACCGCTCTAAGCAAAAGCGTCTGAAATCTGTTAGAAAATAATCCTGCAAATATGCCACTTTTTATAAAAACAATATAGTTGCTACACAGAAGGCCATATTCCGCACTTAAACTGGCTTACTTTGATACATTATTTTTTAACCTCAGCCAACATTTCTCAGCACAAAGACACTAGCTAGGGAACAGCCTGATCTCATGTGTCAGCAGCAAAACATTTAGTTATACTTTATTAGTGATGAGGTGTAAGGAGTGAAGAGAACATAGCGTGAGTCACGCATTCTGGATTGTGTTTGTCACACTAAACAGCAAGTACATAAATTTGCAAACTGCACAAGTTTTTATGAAAGATACTGATGGATAACAAATATAAAGTGCATAATATTTAACACTCTTTTCTGGCTCTAAAAGTAGTTTAAAGCAAGAGAGAGAGAGAGAGAGAGAGAGAAAGAGAGAGAGAGAGAGAGAGAGAGAGAGAGAGAGAGAGAGAGAGAGAGAGAAAGAGAGAGCGAGCATTTAAATTAAATAGAGAAGTACTGCCCTAGCTGGCTTGGCTCAGTGAATAGAGCATTAGTCTGAGGACCAAAGGAACCCAGGTTTCATCCCAGTCAAGGGCATGAGCTTTGGTTGCAGGCTCCTCCCCAGCCCCGGGTCTGTTTGGGGTGCATGCAGGAGGCAACCAATGGTTGTGCTTCTCTCACATTGATGCTTCTGTCTGCTTTTCCCTCTCTATTCCACTTTCCCTAAAAATCAATGAAAAAAAAATATT